>JAJOZX010000253.1:0-215000 GCA_023014485.1 Bathynomus jamesi | reverse complement strand
TATTAGAAAGATGAATTAGAAAAATACAGGAATGAATAAAGACGTACAAATCGAAATTCTATCCAAAACTCGCTTAGGCGATTTTGGTCTCTTATGTAAAAATGAACATTCAACATAAAACTAGACGAACATAAGTTCTGCATGAAGACAATGAATTCATATAATGATGGTGTAGGAATTGTTCATTGTTCACTTTTTACATTGCTCTCCCCTTTTTTTTTTAAAATGATATTTATACAATAATATAATAAAATTAATACAATACAATACAATTGAGAAAATAACATCGTAACTAATTCAAGTTAGGTGACGAATTTTTCTTTACATTACAAGTTTTATACAGAACAAGTGTTATTATATAATATAAAAGAATTCAAAGATTAATACTTTAATTTTTAGACAACAATTAAGCTAGACAAAGAATGATATTGTTAAATTTTTTTACAAAATTTTAATTTTTTCTGTGGGAAAAATTATGTACATAATGAATAGGTAAAAGGGAAAACCGTAAATCGTACAATCTATAAACTAATTTTTATTGACAAGTGTAGCTAAAAATAGAATTACGTAATGGATGATGTATAGACCTGTGGTCTAGTGCGTATTTTTGTGTACTAGGTATAAAGTGTGTAGCTGATAATTTCGAGAGACAGATTAGCTGAGAGGATTGTTAAATTAACTGAATAAATGCATGAGCGAGAATTTATATATAGTAAGCAAAAATGATTAAGACTAAATAGCATATTTGGTAATTACGTAATGAAATAGTTTTATTGTGATATTCAATGATTTTAGCATAAGGTTTGTATGTATATAGTATATATATAGTGTGCATGCATTTTATTGACTGTTGTAGGTACAAACCGAATTACGTAGTGGATGATGTATAGACCTGTGGTCAAATGTGTAGGGATTTGGAAGGTTTTTGAATTAACAAAGTTTAAAGATAATGTATAATAATTTAAGATGGGTTTAGGGTTATAAAATCTTTTAAGTTTAAGTCAGTTAATGTTAGAACAAAAATTTAAAAAGTTGAACAAACGGAGGGACGGCATGTTCCTCATATACATTATAATAATTACCAAAATTGTTACAAACAATTGTAAAAACCGTTTTGGTCACAAACAATGAAATATCATTTTACCTATATATTTATATACGGAACAATGGCATGAAAAGAAAAGACAGATAGGTCAATTTTCTTCTCACAAACACAAAAAAAAAGATTAACTAAAGACACAAACGGGTCAATTCAGGATGAATTTAATTCTCTTTTAACACAAAAAAAAGGTTGAATTAAATTCTTAACTTACATTTTTCTTAAATTAAATTCTCTTAAATTACAAAGAAAAAGTTGAATTCAATTGACTGCATTGAAAACTAACTTGGGACTTGAAATAAAAATGACTTGGGACTCGAAATAAAAATGACTCGGGACTCGAAATAAAAATGACTTGGAATAAATCTCTCTGACTTGGAATAAATCTCTCTGACTTGGAATAAATCTCGCTGACTTGGAATAAATCTCTCTAACTTGGAATAAATCTCTCTAACTTCAAATAAAACTGACTTGAACTCTATCAAGTATTCTGAAACTGAAAATGAAACTTAACTGTCTAACTTGAACGCTTGTCAAGTGAAGATTAATGGAAAATGACTGCACTTGATCTTTATCAAGTGGAGACGATTAACCTCTGTTTTGGTTGACCCTCTTGGTGCAACCTTCTGACTTGAAAAACTGACTTCAAAAAAATGACTTAAAAAATGACTTCAAAAAATGACTTCAAAAAAATGACTTCAAAATTACTTCAAGTATCTTTATAAATCTCTGGGTTTTGGTTGTCCCTTTTGGTTATAACCAACTGAAACTGTCTGAAAACTGAAAATGGAACTTGAAACTGCTTCAAGTAACTCTATAACTCTATAAACTCTCTCTTTCTTAATTTGCAAGTCAATTCAATTCAGTAATTGAAAAAAAATTTGCAAACAAAGATATAAAATGTAAACAACATTTCACTCTAATGTACACGAAGGTACGATACTATTATGTTTGATACATAAAATAAAATTATTCTATACTGAATATAATAGTGAAAATAACTGTGACAATTGACTCTGTGACAATTAACTCTCTTGAAATTAACTCTCTTGAAATTAACTCTCTTTGAAATTAACTGTTACAATTAACTCTGTTACAATTAACTCTGTTACAATTAACTAGTTACAATTAACTCTCTGACAATTAACTCTCTGTTAAAATTACTGTTTCAATAAAAACAAATGTATCACTGGTGTATGCAATGTTCACTGAGTTTCTTGTAAATTCTGACTTAATATTCATTATTAACTGTTAATAATAGTGACTTTTTCAAATGTTTATAAATTACTTAAGAAAACAAAATGTACTTAACAAAATTTCCTATGGGGAAATCCTTGAGACGTGTCCTGAAGACGTCTTGCTGGCTACTTCTTCCTGGATGAAAACTAGGCGTGAAGAACTTGGAGTCGTGACGCACCGGTTCAAGGGTGGATGTTACGAACTAGAAGTCGTGACACGCCGGTCAACTGGTTTTATCCTGATGCAGGGTAATTTCTATCTTGGCCAAAGAGTGGCCTCTTCTTAAAATAATCTTCTTAAAATCTTCTTTTTATCCTGATGCAGGGTAATTTCTATCTTGGCCAAAGAGTGGCCTCTTCTTAAAATCTTCTTCTTCTTAAAAATCTTCTTGTTAAAAATCTTCCTCTTCTTAAAAATCTTCTTAAAAATTTTCTTCTTAAAAATCTTCTTAAAAATCTTCTTTTTAGAAATATTCTTCGTAAAATCATCATCTTATCCTGGTAAAGGGTCTGGAAGACTGGAAGAATCCTGGAGTCGTGAAGATCCTGGTTAAAGGGTCCAGTCTTGTTATCTTCCTTCTTCTATGTGTTTATCCTGGCAGGGTCGCCAGACTTGTTAGACCCCATATCTTCTTCTTCTTCTTATCCTGGCTATGGGTCTGGGGTGTCTCGTATAGACGAGGCGTTCTTGGTTAAGGGGCAAGGGGGCTCTGCCCCCTCCCCCGCAGCGAGGCTGCAGTCCAAAGAAGAGTCTCGTAATGAAGTGGCCAAATGAAGTGGTCCAATGGAGAAGAGCAATGAAATGAGAGCTTTAAATGAAGTGGCAAATGAAGTGGTGCCTAATTTTTCAAGTACATGTATAATATAGCTTAAATGTTTTGGGGGAGGACAGTCGAAGGTTAAGTTTCCCCCCTTTTTTTAAACACATCAGATGTTTTGAATGATTGCAAAAGAATTTAAAAAAATAAAATAAAAACTATTTGTATTTTTCGCCGAATCTATATTTATAAAGGCGATATCATTCGTAATAGTACACAAGTACAAATTAAGTACATGACTGAGTACGTACTAATTTTGGTTCATTACAATTTCGATTACAATTATGGATTATTTCATATTCACTTGTTGTTTAATTAATACTTCTATAAAGTACATTCTTACATTATAAATTAAATCATTACATTTATTACTTTCACTAAAGTACATTACAAGTTATTATTAATTACAGTGTTTTATATATTTATATATGGTTATACTAGATGGTTATCTAGATGGTTATTAGTACAACACAGTACATAAGACATGACACACATGATATACATAATATGTTATAAATGTTATAAATTTGAAATCAGAGCGAACGGAGGTATTTTATCTTTGAGGCGCTCGATTCTGTTGTCGTGAGTGAATTCGATCTTACTAAGCATTTTTTTAGTTCACCTCGGGAGGTCAATTAATTAAAAATAAAAATGAAAAAAATTACGAGACGTTTTTTCGCGTTCTCGAACGAACGCCCAAAGTTTCGCGCGTCACAAATTGACACGAGTAAAAAATGAATATTTAATAAAATTTATATAGTTACATTGATCAGGGAAATCAATGACGAAAGGTGAAATAATAAAGAAAATAAAACTTAAAAAGAATACATGTACGTAATCATGATCGTCGATAGACAGGTACGACTGCACCAGTAGTGTACACATATCATTCGTCACACAATAGGTTGTGTGCGTAATATAGACACGAGTAAACATAGACTGATAAGTTGATAGGGCATAAGTAGACAATAGGTAGATGAATGAATAAGTAATAAATTAATAAAGGATAGTGGTCAAGAAAGAACACGAATGTAAGAATGAGTATGGTTGAATCATAATGTTTATACTACATAACAATAAATAATGACTTCTGTAGAGTGTTTCGTGCTTAGCATGATGTTAAAGAATTTCATACATTGGATACTAGATATATATGAGGAAATGTGACGTCAGAGTTATTGAATTTTTACGTATAGTACAATCATATTAGGAAGATTTACAAGAAGTGGGAAACGTAAAGAAAAAGTTTTTTATGACGTCATAGTGTATAAGTCATTATTAGAAAGATGAATTAGAAAAACACAGGAATGAATAAAGACGTACAAATCGAAATTCTATCCAAAACTCGCTTAGGCGATTTTGGTCTCTTATGTAAATGAACATTCAACATAACTAGACGAACATAAGTTCTGCATGAAGACAATGAATTCATATAATGATGGTGTTGGAATTGTTCATTTTTCACTTTTTACATTTATATGTGTGTGTGTGTGTATATATGTGTATATATATATATATATATATATATATTATACATATGTGTGTTGTGTGTATATATATATATATGTGTGTGTATATATATATATATGTGTGTTATTATATATATATATGTGTGTATATTATATATATGTGTGTGTGTATATATATGTGTGTGTGTTATATTATGTGTGTGTATTATATATATATGTGTATATATATATATATTACATATATATATGTGTGTGTGTGTATATATATATATATATATATACTATATGTGTGTGTATATATATATATATGTATTGTGTATATATGTGTATATATATATATATATTGAGTGAATATATATATATATATATTATGTAAAAAGTGAACAATGAACAATTCCTACACCATCATTATATGAATTCATTGTCCATTTTTACATAAGAAACCAAAATCACATAAGCGAGTTTTGGATAGAATTTCGATTTGTACGTCTTTATTCATTTCAGTATTTTCTAATTCATCTTTCTAATAATGACTTATACACTATGACGTCACAAAATAACTTTATTCTCTTTACGTTTCCCACTCTGTGTCTCTAATTCGTTCTTGTAAATCTTCCTAACATGATTTGTACTATACGTAAAAATTCAATAACTATGACGTCACATTTTCCCGTCATTTATTTCCCTAAGGACTAAACACTCTATAGAATCATTTTTTATGTTATGTAGCATAAACATTATTATTGAACCATACTCATTCTTACATTCATGTTCTTTCTTGACCGCTATCCTTTATTAATTTTATTACTTATTCATTCATCTACCTATTGTCTACTTATGCCCTATCAACTTATCAGTCTATGTTTACTCGTGTCAATCATGAAATGCAAAACTTTCGCAGTTCGTTCGAGAACGCGAAAAACGTTTCTCGTATTATTTTTTTCATTTTTATTTTTAATTATATGACCTCCCGAGTTGAACTCAAAAATGCTGAGTTAAGAAGTTATAAAATTCCACTCACGACAGCAGATTCGAGCGCCTCAAAGATCAGATGCCTCCGTCCGCTCTGATTCAAATTCATAACATTATAACATTATTTCGTAAATAAATTATCTCGTAAGTGCCATGTACTTTGTATTATATTTCTAACATCTTAATTGTCTATTAATATGAAACACTGTAAAAACGAAAAGTTATAGTAACTGTTTAATTGTAATTAACTGTAATACTTTAAATTAATAATAACTCTTAATGTACTTCAGTGAAACTGTAATTAAATGTAATGATTTAATTTATCATGTAAGAATGTACTTTAAAATGGAAGTGTAATTAAACAACAAGTGAATGTGAATTAATTGGTAATTGTAATCGTAATTGTAATGAACCAAAATTAATACGTACTCAGTCATGTACTCAAAATTGTGCTTATGTGCTATTACGAAATGATATTGCCGTCAAAAATGTAGAATCGGCGATACTGTTGTTCTTTTTTATTTATATTTTTTTAGTTGAAATCTTTCAAAAACATCTGATTATGTGTTTAAAAAGGGGGGAAACTTAACCTTCGATTGTCTCCCCCAAACATTTAGACTATATTATACTGTACTTGTAAAATTACTTCACTTCAGATTAGCACTTCATCGTTGCACTTCATCAAGCTACTTCATTTTGCCACTTCTTTGAAGGCACTTCTTCATTAGAGAACTTCATTCGAGACTCCTTTGTTAGCAGCCTCGTTGCGGGGAGGGGCAGAGGCCCCTTGCCCCTTAACAAGAACGCCTCGTCTATACGAGACACCCAACCCCAGCCAGGATAAGAAGAAGAAGATAAGAAGATTCTAACAAGCTGGCGACCCTATAGCCAGGATAAACAAAAGTTGGCGCCCTATTGCCAGGATGAGAAGATTATTTTAAGAAGAAGATTTTAACCAGAAGATTTTAACCAGAAGATGTTTAACAAGAAGATGTTTAACAAGAAGATGTTTAACAAGAAGATGTTTAACAAGAAGATTTTTAAGAAGAGGCCACTCTTTGGCCATGATAGAAATTACCCTGCATCAGGATGAGAAGATTATTTTAAGAAGATGATTTTTAAGAAGAGGCCACTCTTTGGCCAAGATAGAAATTACCCTGCATCAGGATGAGAAGATTATTTTAAGAAGAAGATGATTTAAGAAGAGGCCACTCTTTGGCCAAGATAGAAATTACCCTGCATCAGGATAAAACCAGTTGACCGGCGTGTCACGACTTCTAGTTCGTAACATCCACCCTTGAACCGGTGCGTCACGACTCCAAGTTCTTCACGCCTAGTTTTCATCCAGGAACAAGTAGCCAGCAAGACGTCTTCAGGACACGTCTCTAAGGATTTCGCCGTAGAATCTTGTTAAGTAAGAGGTTTTTTTAAAGAAATTTATAAACACTTGAAAAGTCACTATTATTAACAGTTAATAATGAGTATCAAGTCAGAATTTACAAGAAACACAGTGAACATTCCATACACCAGTGATACACTTTTTTTTAGTGAAACAGTTATTGTAAGAGTTAATTGTAACAGAAAGTTTATTGTAACAGAAAGTTTATTGTAACAGAAAGTTTATTGTAACAGAGAATTAATTTCAGAGAGAATTAATTTCAGAGAGAATTTCAGTTATTTTCACTGTTACATTCAGTATAGAATAATTTTATTTTATGTACCTTCCCATACATTAGAATGAAATGTTGTTTACATTTTTATATTTCTGTTTGCAAATTTTTTTCAATTACTGAATTGAATTGACTTGCAAATTAAGAGAGAGAGTGTTTACAGAGAGTTTAGAGAGTTTTTAGAGAGAGTTTATAGATTTAGAGAGATACTTGAAGTAATTTTGAAGTCATTTTTTGAAGTCATTTTTGAAGTCATTTTTGGTCATTTTTTAAGTCAGTTTTCAAGTCAGAAGGTTGCACCAAGAGGGTCAACAAAACCCCAGAGGTTAATCGTCTCCACTTGATAAAGATCATGTGCAGTCATTTTCCATTTTTCAGTTAATCTTCACTTGACAAGCGTTCAAGTTAGCCAGTTTCATTTTCAGTTTCAAGATACTACTTGATAAGAGTTCAAGTCAGTAGTTTCATTTTCAGTTTAAAGATACTACTTGATAAGAGTTCAAGTCAGTTTCATTTTCAGTTTCAAGATACTACTTGATAAGAGTTCAAGTCAGTTTCATTTTCAGTTTCAAGATACTACTTGATAAGAGTTCAAGTCAGTTTCATTTTCAGTTTCAGAATACTTGATAGAGTTCAAGTCAGAGTTATATTCGAAGTCAGAGTTATATTCGAAGTCAGAGTTTATTCAAGTCAGAGTTATATTCCAAGTCAGAGTTATATTCCAAGTCAGAGTTATTTCCAAGTCAGGTTATATTCGAAGTCAGAGTTCAAGTCAAAGTTAGTTTTTAAGTCGAAGTTAGTTTTCAAGTCCCAAGTTTTCAATGCAGTCAATTGAATTCAACCTTTTTTTGTTGTTCAAGAGAATTTAATTCAACCTTTTTTTTGTGTTTGAGAAGAAAATTAACCTGTCTGTCTTCTTTTCATGCCATTGTTACGTATATAGATATATAGTTATGTAATTCGTTAATTGTCACAAAACCGTTTTTACAATTGTTTGTAACGATTTTGGTAATTATTGTAATGTATATGAGGAACATGCCGTCCCTCCGTTTTGTTTCAACTTTTTTAATTTTTGTTCTAAGTAGTGTGACAAGCAATCTCTTTGCTTTAAAAAAAAAAAAAAAACGTAATTGTCAATTTCAGACTAAAATATCAAACAATTCAAATTCTATCAACATTCAACGAAAGAGTATGATTTTTCTACTTAACCTGCAAAAATTATTAAACCTTTTTAATATTTTTTTTATTACATAAAAATAATTTTTAATGAAAAATTTACCTATAATTAGATTTTATAATAATTGACCTTGAGCTTAAAGGATTTTGTAATAATAATAATGATAATAATAATAATAATAATAACAATAATTGACTTAAACTTAAAAGATTTTATAACCCATCTTAAATTATTATACATCATTTTTAAACTTTGTTAATTCAAAAAACCTTCCAAATCCCTACACATTTGACCACAGGTCTATACATCATCCACTACGTAATTCGATTTGTACCTACAACAGTCAATAAAAATGCATGCACACTATATATACTATATACAAACCTCATGCTAAAATCATTGGATATCACAATAAACTATTTCATTGCGCGTAATTTAATCTTAATCATTTTTGCTTACTATATATAAATTTTTGCTCATGCATTTATACAGTTAATTTAACAATCCTCTCAGCTGATCTGTCTCTCGAACTTATAAAATACACACTTTATACCTAGTACACAAAAATACACACTAGACCACAGGTCTATACATCATCCATTACGTAATTCTATTTTTACCTACACTAGTCAATAAAAATTAGCTTATAGATTGTACGATTTATATTTTTCCCTTTTACCTATTCATTATGAATGTAATATTCCCCACAGAAAAAAAAAAATAAATAAAATTTTGCTAAAAATTTTACAATATCATTCTTTGTCTAGCTTAATTGTTTATTAATCTTCGATTTTTTTAATATTTTGTGAGCAAGTGTCATTTTAAAAATTTGGATACTCTGCATTGTACTCGACCACGCGAAATCGTTCTGTATAAAATTTGTATTGTAACTAATTGTACCCTGTTAGGATGTTATTTTCTCATTGTATTGTATTAATGGTACCCTGTTAGGATGTTATTTTCTCATTTGTATTGTATTAATGGTACACTATTAAATTATTGTATAAATATCATTTTTAAAAGGGGAGAGTAATGTAAAAAGTGAACAATGAACAATTCCTACACCATCATTATATGAATTCATTGTCCATTTTTACATAAGAAACCAAAAATCACATAAGCGAGTTTTGGATAGAATTCCGATTTGTACGTCTTTATTCATTCCTGTATTTTTCTAATTCATCTTTCTAATAATGACTTATACACTATGACGTCACAAAATAACTTTATTCTCTTTACGTTTCCCACTCTGTGTCTCTAATTCGTTCTTGTAAATCTTCCTAACAATGATTTGTATTATACGTAAAAATTCAATAACTATGACGTCACATTTTCCCGTCATTTATTTCCCTAAGGACTAAACACTCTATAGAAGTCATTTTTATATGTTATGTAGCATAAACATTATTATTGAACCATACTCATTCTTACATTCATGTTCTTTCTTGACCGCTATCCTTTATTAATTTTATTACTTATTCATTCATCTACCTATTGTCTACTTATGCCCTATCAACTTATCAGTCTATGTTTACTCGTGTCAATCATGAAATGCAAAACTTTCGCAGTTCGTTCGAGAACGCGAAAAAAACGTTCTCGTATTATTTTTTTCATTTTTATTTTTAATTATATGACCTCCCGAGTTGAACTCAAAAATGCTGAGTTAAGAAGTTATAAAATTCCACTCACGACAGCAGATTCGAGCGCCTCAAAGATCAGATGCCTCCGTCCGCTCTGATTTCAAATTCATAACATTATAACATTATTTCGTAAATAAATTATCTCGTAAGTGCCATGTACTTTGTATTATATTTCTAACATCTTAATTGTCTATTAATATGAAACACTGTAAAAACGAAAAGTTATAGTAACTGTTTAATTGTAATTAACTGTAATACTTTAAATTAATAATAACTTTAATGTACTTCAGTGAAACTGTAATTAAATGTAATGATTTAATTTATCATGTAAGAATGTACTTTAAAATGGAAGTGTAATTAAACAACAAGTGAATGTGAATTAATTGGTAATTGTAATCGTAATTGTAATGAACCAAAATTAATACGTACTCAGTCATGTACTCAAAATTGTGCTTATGTGCTATTACGAAATGATATTGCCGTCAAAAATGTAGAATCGGCGATACTGTTGTTCTTTTTTATTTATATTTTTTTTAGTTGAAATCTTTCAAAAACATCTGATTATGTGTTTAAAAAGGGGGGAAACTTAACCTTCGATTGTCTCCCCCAAACATTTAGACTATATTATACTGTACTTGTAAAATTACTTCACTTCAGATTAGCACTTCATCGTTGCACTTCATCAAGCTACTTCATTTTGCCACTTCTTTGAAGGCACTTCTTCATTAGAGAACTTCATTCGAGACTCCTTTGTTAGCAGCCTCGTTGCGGGGAGGGGGCAGAGGCCCCTTGCCCCTTAACAAGAACGCCTCGTCTATACGAGACACCCCAGACCCAGCCAGGATAAGAAGAAGAAGAAGATAAGAAGATTCTAACAAGCTGGCGACCCTATAGCCAGGATAAACAAAAGTTGGCGCCCTATTGCCAGGATGAGAAGATTATTTTAAGAAGAAGATTTTAACCAGAAGATTTTAACCAGAAGATGTTTAACAAGAAGATGTTTAACAAGAAGATGTTTAACAAGAAGATGTTTAACAAGAAGATTTTTAAGAAGAGGCCACTCTTTGGCCATGATAGAAATTACCCTGCATCAGGATGAGAAGATTATTTTAAGAAGATGATTTTTAAGAAGAGGCCACTCTTTGGCCAAGATAGAAATTACCCTGCATCAGGATGAGAAGATTATTTTAAGAAGAAGATGATTTTAAGAAGAGGCCACTCTTTGGCCAAGATAGAAATTACCCTGCATCAGGATAAAACCAGTTGACCGGCGTGTCACGACTTCTAGTTCGTAACATCCACCCTTGAACCGGTGCGTCACGACTCCAAGTTCTTCACGCCTAGTTTTCATCCAGGAACAAGTAGCCAGCAAGACGTCTTCAGGACACGTCTCTAAGGATTTCGCCGTAGGAATCTTGTTAAGTAAGAGTTTTTTTTAAAGAAATTTATAAACACTTGAAAAGTCACTATTATTAACAGTTAATAATGAGTATCAAGTCAGAATTTACAAGAAACACAGTGAACATTCCATACACCAGTGATACACTTTTTTTTAGTGAAACAGTTATTGTAAGAGTTAATTGTAACAGAAAGTTTATTGTAACAGAAAGTTTATTGTAACAGAAAGTTTATTGTAACAGAGAATTAATTTCAGAGAGAATTAATTTCAGAGAGAGAATTTCAGTTATTTTCACTGTTACATTCAGTATAGAATAATTTTATTTTATGTACCTTCCCATACATTAGAATGAAATGTTGTTTACATTTTTTATATTTCTGTTTGCAAATTTTTTTCAATTACTGAATTGAATTGACTTGCAAATTAAGAGAGAGAGTGTTTACAGAGAGTTTAGAGAGTTTTTAGAGAGAGTTTATAGATTTAGAGAATACTTGAAGTAATTTTGAAGTCATTTTTTGAAGTCATTTTTTGAAGTCATTTTTGAAGTCATTTTTTTAAGTCAGTTTTCAAGTCAGAAGGTTGCACCAAGAGGGTCAACAAAACCCCAGAGGTTAATCGTCTCCACTTGATAAAGATCATGTGCAGTCATTTTCCATTTTTCAGTTAATCTTCACTTGACAAGCGTTCAAGTTAGCCAGTTTCATTTTCAGTTTCAAGATACTACTTGATAAGAGTTCAAGTCAGTAGTTTCATTTTCAGTTTCAAGATACTACTTGATAAGAGTTCAAGTCAGTTTTATTTTCAGTTTCAAGATACTACTTGATAAGAGTTCAAGTCAGTTTCATTTTCAGTTTCAGATACTTGATAGAGTTCAAGTCAGAGTTATATTCGAAGTCAGAGTTATATTCGAAGTCAGAGTTATATTCGAAGTCAGAGAGTTCAAGTCAAATTTAGTTTTTAAGTCGAAGTTAGTTTTCAAGTCCAAGTTTTCAATGCAGTCAATTGAATTCAACCTTTTTTGTTGTTCAAGAGAATTTAATTCAACCTTTTTTTTGTGTTTGAGAAGAAAATTAACCTGTCTGTCTTCTTTTCATGCCATTGTTACGTATATAGATATATAGTTATGTAATTCATTAATTGTCACAAAACCGTTTTTACAATTGTTTGTAACGATTTTGGTAATTATTGTAATGTATATGAGGAACATGCCGTCCCTCCGTTTTGTTTCAACTTTTTTTAATTTTTGTTCTAAGTAGTGTGACAAGCAATCTCTTTGCTTTAAAAAAAAAAAAAAAAACGTAATTGTCAATTTCAGACTAAAATATCAAACAATTCAAATTCTATCAACATTCAACGAAAGAGTATGATTTTTCTACTTAACCTGCAAAAATTATTAAACCTTTTTAATATTTTTTTTTATTACATAAAAAATAATTTTTAATGAAAAATTTACCTATAATTAGATTTTATAATAATTGACCTTGAGCTTAAAGGATTTTGTAATAATAATAATGATAATAATAATAATAATAATAACAATAATTGACTTAAACTTAAAGATTTTATAACCCATCTTAAATTATTATACATCATTTTTAAACTTTGTTAATTCAAAAAACCTTCCAAATCCCTACACATTTGACCACAGGTCTATACATCATCCACTACGTAATTCGATTTGTACCTACAACAGTCAATAAAAATGCATGCACACTATATATACTATATATACAAACCTCATGCTAAAATCATTGGATATCACAATAAACTATTTCATTGCGCGTAATTTAATCTTAATCATTTTTGCTTACTATATATAAATTTTTGCTCATGCATTTATACAGTTAATTTAACAATCCTCTCAGCTGATCTGTCTCTCGAACTTATAAAATACACACTTTATACCTAGTACACAAAATACACACTAGACCACAGGTCTATACATCATCCATTACGTAATTCTATTTTTACCTACACTAGTCAATAAAAATTAGCTTATAGATTGTACGATTTATATTTTTCCCTTTTACCTATTCATTATGAATGTAATATTCCCCACAGAAAAAATAAAAATAAATAAAATTTGCTAAAAATTTTACAATATCATTCTTTGTCTAGCTTAATTGTTTATTAATCTTCGATTTTTTAATATTTTGTAAGCAAGTGTCATTTTAAAAATTTGGATACTCTGCATTGTACTCGACCACGCGAAATCGTTCTGTATAAAATTTGTATTGTAACTAATTGTACCCTGTTAGGATGTTATTTTCTCATTGTATTGTATTAATGGTACCCTGTTAGGATGTTATTTTCTCATTTGTATTGTATTAATGGTACACTATTAAATTATTGTATAAATATCATTTTTAAAAGGGGAGAGTAATGTAAAAAAAAATGAACAATTCCTACACCATCATTATATGAATTCATTGTCCATTTTTACATAAGAAACCAAAAATCACATAAGCAAGTTTGGATAGAATTCCGATTTGTACGTCTTTATTCATTCCTGTATTTTTCTAATTCATCTTTCTAATAATGACTTATACACTATGACGTCACAAAATAACTTTATTCTCTTTACGTTTCCCACTCTGTGTCTCTAATTCGTTCTTGTAAATCTTCCTAACAATGATTTGTATTATACGTAAAAATTCAATAACTATGACGTCACATTTTCCGTCATTTATTTCCCTAAGGACTAAACACTCTATAGAAGTCATTATTTATATGTTATGTAGCATAAACATTATTATTGAACCATACTCATTCTTACATTCATGTTCTTTCTTGACCGCTATCCTTTATTAATTTTATTACTTATTCATTCATCTACCTATTGTCTACTTATGCCCTATCAACTTATCAGTCTATGTTTACTCGTGTCAATCATGAAATGCAAAACTTTCGCAGTTCGTTCGAGAACGCGAAAAAAACGTTCTCGTATTATTTTTTTCATTTTTATTTTTAATTATATGACCTCCCGAGTTGAACTCAAAATGCTGAGTTAAGAAGTTATAAAATTCCACTCACGACAGCAGATTCGAGCGCCTCAAAGATCAGATGCCTCCGTCCGCTCTGATTTCAAATTCATAACATTATAACATTATTTCGTAAATAAATTATCTCGTAAGTGCCATGTACTTTGTATTATATTTCTAACATCTTAATTGTCTATTAATATGAAACACTGTAAAAACGAAAAGTTATAGTAACTGTTTAATTGTAATTAACTGTAATACTTTAAATTAATAATAACTCTTAATGTACTTCAGTGAAACTGTAATTAAATGTAATGATTTAATTTATCATGTAAGAATGTACTTTAAAATGGAAGTGTAATTAAACAACAAGTGAATGTGAATTAATTGGTAATTGTAATCGTAATTGTAATGAACCAAAATTAATACGTACTCAGTCATGTACTCAAAATTGTGCTTATGTGCTATTACGAAATGATATTGCCGTCAAAAATGTAGAATCGGCGATACTGTTGTTCTTTTTTTTTATATTTTTTTTAGTTGAAATCTTTCAAAAACATCTGATTATGTGTTTAAAAAGGGGGGAAACTTAACCTTCGATTGTCTCCCCAAACATTTAGACTATATTATACTGTACTTGTAAAATTACTTCACTTCAGATTAGCACTTCATCGTTGCACTTCATCAAGCTACTTCATTTTGCCACTTCTTTGAAGGCACTTCTTCATTAGAGAACTTCATTCGAGACTCCTTTGTTAGCAGCCTCGTTGCGGGGAGGGGCAGAGGCCCCTTGCCCTTAACAAGAACGCCTCGTCTATACGAGACACCCCAGACCCAGCCAGGATAAGAAGAAGAAGAAGATAAGAAGATTCTAACAAGCTGGCGACCCTATAGCCAGGATAAACAAAAGTTGGCGCCCTATTGCCAGGATGAGAAGATTATTTTAAGAAGAAGATTTTAACCAGAAGATTTTAACCAGAAGATGTTTAACAAGAAGATGTTTAACAAGAAGATGTTTAACAAGAAGATGTTTAACAAGAAGATTTTTAAGAAGAGGCCACTCTTTGGCCATGATAGAAATTACCCTGCATCAGGATGAGAAGATTATTTTAAGAAGATGATTTTTAAGAGAGGCCACTCTTTGGCCAAGATAGAAATTACCCTGCATCAGGATGAGAAGATTATTTTAAGAAGAAGATGATTTTAAGAAGAGGCCACTCTTTGGCCAAGATAGAAATTACCCTGCATCAGGATAAAACCAGTTGACCGGCGTGTCACGACTTCTAGTTCGTAACATCCACCCTTGAACCGGTGCGTCACGACTCCAAGTTCTTCACGCCTAGTTTTCATCCAGGAACAAGTAGCCAGCAAGACGTCTTCAGGACACGTCTCTAAGGATTTCGCCGTAGGAATCTTGTTAAGTAAGAGGTTTTTTTAAAGAAATTTATAAACACTTGAAAAGTCACTATTATTAACAGTTAATAACACTAGGCAACAAATTTCAACTTTTTTTTTGTTACAGACACGTGAACTACTGATTCCTACTAAAGCGCTGATGCTGATTTCAGATCTGATATCAAAATTTCTCTATCACGTCCAGATTTTGTGTAACCGAAAACCCTATTTTTCATTTTTTTTCTCACCCGCTTCTATTACGAAAGCCGTCTAAGCTACTTTTCCGTTCCACGTTTTATGTTAAGCATACTTAAATAATTAGTGAACAGGGATGTCTTTCCTCCTCTATTCTGGCTTAAGACAGACAGCGGATTCCGCTGGCGGAGTTACCACCCCTACGCCCAACCATCCACCCAAAGCGCGTTAGTATTTTGTTTACTACTGAAAGGCAAATTCCTGTTCTTAAGTGAAACTTTGGTGTGTCCTCTTCCTTTGTCGCTGTAGGATGACGAGCTCTCCTTCTGCAGGAACCAACAATAATCTCCCATCATATTTGGGTTGAAATTACCTTGGTATCTGTTTTCCATAACTGAGATCTGTTGGTGGAAGCGCTCACCATGCTCGTCACTTACAGCTCCAAGGTTGGCCGGGAAGAAGTCAAGATGAGAATGTAAAAAATGAATTTTCAAAGACATTCTGCATCCCATTATTTCATAAGATTTAAGCATGTTTTGTACGAGTTTACGGTGGTTTTCAGCTTTGGGTTTCCAAGAAAATTTTTGACAACTTCAACGAAAGATGTCCATGCTCCTAGTTCATTCTCATTTAGGTTAGATGGAAACGATGAGTCGTGGATGACACTGCGGATCTGTGGTCCAGTGAAAACTCCAGCTTCTAGCTTAGCATCTGTCAATATTCCTTTGAATTTATCCTTTAAATATTGGAACCACTACCTTGATGATCCATACCCTTCACGAAATTTTTCGTAAGGCCAAGTTTAATGTGAAGTGGTGGAAGATGTACTTTCTGAGGGTCAATAAGTGCTGGGTGTTTCACATTGTATTTACCAACAACATGTTCAGTTCTAGATGGCCAATCATGTTTTTTGTAGTGGTTCTTGTCATCTCTGCTGTTCCATAGACACAAAAAGCACATATGCTTTGTGTAGCCCAACTGTAACCCAAGAAGTAATGATACAACTTTAAGGTCGCCACAAATATTCCATGTGTGGTCCTTATATTTGATGAGTCTTAGCAGCAGTTTCATCGATTCATAAGTCTCATTAAGGCCAGTGGCATGTGCTACAGGTATTGAAGGTTTTTCATTGCCGTTTGTGCAGTAATACAGCTTTAAGGCTAGCTTTACTAGAGTTAATGAACAGTCTCCATTCTTTGGATCATAGCGACAGCCAATCCCTTGCATCAGACCACTGATATCGTGGCAGAAACAAACGTTTTCTTCCTGTAAGTAAAATGATGAAAACTGCAAATGGCGATGGCGGAAATGGGAAACTTTGGTGTTTGGTTGGAGAAGATTAAATTCTTGAAGTCTTGAACCAAGCAACTCTGCCTTTTCTTTTGGTAATTCCAAATCGCGCACTAAGTCATTTAACTCCGCTTGACTTAACAAATGTGGGGAAATATTTGCATCTGGAACATATATGCCATCTTTCCCTGTTTCTATATCACTAGCAGAATCTTCAGATGAACTGCTGTCTGTTATCGTTGCTGGTGGAACTGGTGGTGGATTTGTTTCATCATGTGGTACTGGTTTCATTGCTGATTCGCAGTTTGGGTACGTGATCTTTGATTTGTTTTTCTTTGTGAAACCAGCAATCTTTGTCAAACAAAAATAACAATCATTGAAGTGATTTTTCGGCTCACGCCAAACCATGGGGACTGAGAACGGCATAGCTTTTCTTTTACCATTCATCCAAGCTATTAACATTGCATTGCACTGTGCACAGCAATATGTGGTGCCCAGTCCCTCTGTTGGTCTCCTAACTTACAGTCAAAATAACACTTGTAGGCAAGTTTAATCTTTGTTGTTATGTTTCTACGTTGTGGCTTAGGTGTATATTGTCCACAGACAAAGCAGAAGTTTCTGGGTGATTTACACAATCACGTCTATTTGATGCCATTTTGAATTACCATACATATCTGAAAAAACGTAGAAAGTAATTATTACGATGTGCAAAATAAAAAGAAATACACACCATAGTACAAAACAAATGCTATAAAAACACGCAAGTCACCACAACCTGTCACTTGCTCATCAGCAGAGAGCTTCAACAACCGTTCTGCTTGACTGTCACGTAGCGACTGATTGTTGGGCCGTTGCCCGTTACTATGCTCTTCACTCAGTGTTGCCAACTCGGGATAAATTTTATTTATCAAAATTGTTCGAATTTGTATGTAGTTGGCAAAAAAAATTGCTTTAACCTTGAAAAGCAAGTTTCATATTACTGGCATTAAGCCGATTAAAACCAAAATCTGGACGTGGTAGAAAATTTTACTAAAAGTGATTTGCATTTTACACAAAATCTAGACGTGATAGAAAAAATCTAATTATAGATTTGAAATCAGCATACCGAAATTAGCTAGGAGCACCTATTTGGTCTTCTGTAACAAAATCTTTGTTGCCTAGTGTAATGAGTATCAAGTCAGAATTTACAAGAAACACAGTGAACATTCCATACACCAGTGATACACTTTTTTTTAGTGAAACAGTTATTGTAAGAGTTAATTGTAACAGAAAGTTTATTGTAACAGAAAGTTTATTGTAACAGAAAGTTTATTGTAACAGAGAATTAATTTCAGAGAGAATTAATTTCAGAGAGAGAATTTCAGTTATTTTCACTGTTACATTCAGTATAGAATAATTTTATTTTATGTACCTTCCCATACATTAGAATGAAATGTTGTTTACATTTTTTATATTTCTGTTTGCAAATTTTTTTCAATTACTGAATTGAATTGACTTGCAAATTAAGAGAGGAGTGTTTACAGAGAGTTTAGAGAGTTTTTAGAGAGAGTTTATAGATTTAGAGAGATACTTGAAGTAATTTTGAAGTCATTTTTTGAAGTCATTTTTTGAAGTCATTTTGGTCATTTTTTTAAGTCAGTTTTCAAGTCAGAAGGTTGCACCAAGAGGGTCAACAAGACCCCAGAGGTTAATCGTCTCCACTTGATAAAGATCATGTGCAGTCATTTTCCATTTTTCAGTTAATCTTCACTTGACAAGCGTTCAAGTTAGCCAGTTTCATTTTCAGTTTCAAGATACTACTTGATAAGAGTTCAAGTCAGTAGTTTCATTTTCAGTTTAAAGATACTACTTGATAAGAGTTCAAGTCAGTTTCATTTTCAGTTTCAAGATACTACTTGATAAGAGTTCAAGTCAGTTTCATTTTCAGTTTCAAGATACTACTTGATAAGAGTTCAAGTCAGTTTCATTTTCAGTTTCAGAATACTTGATAGAGTTCAAGTCAGAGTTATATTCGAAGTCAGAGTTATATTCGAAGTCAGAGTTTATTCCAAGTCAGAGTTATATTCCAAGTCAGAGTTATATTCCAAGTCAGAGTTATATTCCAAGTCAGAGTTATATTCGAAGTCAGAGAGTTCAAGTCAAAGTTAGTTTTTAAGTCGAAGTTAGTTTTCAAGTCCCAAGTTTTCAATGCAGTCAATTGAATTCAACCTTTTTTTGTTGTTCAAGAGAATTTAATTCAACCTTTTTTTTGTGTTTGAGAAGAAAATTAACCTGTCTGTCTTCTTTTCATGCCATTGTTACGTATATAGATATATAGTTATGTAATTCGTTAATTGTCACAAAACCGTTTTTACAATTGTTTGTAACGATTTTGGTAATTATTGTAATGTATATGAGGAACATGCCGTCCCTCCGTTTTGTTTCAACTTTTTTTAATTTTTGTTCTAAGTAGTGTGACAAGCAATCTCTTTGCTTTAAAAAAAAAAAAAAAACGTAATTGTCAATTTCAGACTAAAATATCAAACAATTCAAATTCTATCAACATTCAACGAAAGAGTATGATTTTTCTACTTAACCTGCAAAAATTATTAAACCTTTTTAATATTTTTTTTTATTACATAAAAAATAATTTTTAATGAAAAATTTACCTATAATTAGATTTTATAATAATTGACCTTGAGCTTAAAGGATTTTGTAATAATAATAATGATAATAATAATAATAATAATAACAATAATTGACTTAAACTTAAAAGATTTTATAACCCATCTTAAATTATTATACATCATTTTTAAACTTTGTTAATTCAAAAAACCTTCCAAATCCCTACACATTTGACCACAGGTCTATACATCATCCACTACGTAATTCGATTTGTACCTACAACAGTCAATAAAAATGCATGCACACTATATATACTATATATACAAACCTCATGCTAAAATCATTGGATATCACAATAAACTATTTCATTGCGCGTAATTTAATCTTAATCATTTTTGCTTACTATATATAAATTTTTGCTCATGCATTTATACAGTTAATTTAACAATCCTCTCAGCTGATCTGTCTCTCGAACTTATAAAATACACACTTTATACCTAGTACACAAAAATACACACTAGACCACAGGTCTATACATCATCCATTACGTAATTCTATTTTTACCTACACTAGTCAATAAAAATTAGCTTATAGATTGTACGATTTATATTTTTCCCTTTTACCTATTCATTATGAATGTAATATTCCCCACAGAAAAAATAAAAATAAATAAAATTTTGCTAAAAATTTTACAATATCATTCTTTGTCTAGCTTAATTGTTTATTAATCTTCGATTTTTTTAATATTTTGTGAGCAAGTGTCATTTTAAAAATTTGGATACTCTGCATTGTACTCGACCACGCGAAATCGTTCTGTATAAAATTTGTATTGTAACTAATTACCCTGTTAGGATGTTATTTTCTCATTGTATTGTATTAATGGTACCCTGTTAGGATGTTATTTTCTCATTTTTTGTATTAATGGTACACTATTAAATTATTGTATAAATATCATTTTAAAAGGGGAGAGTAATGTAAAAAGTGAACAATGAACAATTCCTACACCATCATTATATGAATTCATTGTCCATTTTTACATAAGAAACCAAAAATCAATAAGCGAGTTTTGGATAGAATTCCGATTTGTACGTCTTTATTCATTCCTGTATTTTTCTAATTCATCTTCTAATAATGACTTATACACTATGACGTCACAAAATAACTTTATTCTCTTTACGTTTCCCACTCTGTGTCTCTAATTCGTTCTTGTAAATCTTCCTAACAATGATTTGTATTATACGTAAAAATTCAATAACTATGACGTCACATTTTCCCGTCATTTATTCCCTAAGGACTAAACACTCTATAGAAGTCATTATTTATATGTTATGTAGCATAAACATTATTATTGAACCATACTCATTCTTACATTCATGTTCTTTCTTGACGCTATCCTTTATTAATTTTATTACTTATTCATTCATCTACTATTGTCTACTTATGCCCTATCAACTTATCAGTCTATGTTTACTCGTGTCAATCATGAAATGCAAAACTTCGCAGTTCGTTCGAGCGAAAAAACGTTCTCGTATTATTTTTCATTTTTATTTTTAATTATATGACCTCCGAGTTGAACTCAAAAATGCTGAGTAAGAAGTTATAAAATTCCACTCACGACAGCAGATTCGAGCGCCTCAAAGATCAGATGCCTCCGTCCGCTCTGATTTCAAATTCATAACATTATAACATTATTCGTAAATAAATTATCTCGTAAGTGCCATGTACTTTGTATTATATTTCTAACATCTTAATTGTCTATTAATATGAAACACTGTAAAACGAAAAGTTATAGTAACTGTTAATTGTAATTAACTGTAATACTTTAAATAATAATAACTTTTAATGTACTCAGTGAAACTGTAATTAAATGTAATGATTTAATTTATCATGTAAGAATGTACTTTAAAATGGAAGTGTAATTAACAACAAGTGAATGTGAATTAATTGGTAATTGTAATCGTATTGTAATGAACCAAATTAATACGTACTCAGTCATGTACTCAAAATTGTGCTATGTGCTATTACGAAATGATATTGCCGTCAAAAATGTAGAATCGGCGATACTGTTGTTCTTTTTATTTATATTTTTTTTAGTTGAAATCTTTCAAAAACATCTGATTATGTGTTAAAAAGGGGGGAAACTTAACCTTCGATTGTCTCCCCCAAACATTTAGACTATATTATACTGTACTTGTAAAATTACTTCACTTCAGATTAGCACTTCATCGTTGCACTTCATCAAGCTACTTCATTTTGCCACTTCTTTGAAGGCACTTCTTCATTAGAGAACTTCATTCGAGACTCCTTTGTTAGCAGCCTCGTTGCGGGGAGGGGGCAGAGGCCCCTTGCCCTTAACAAGAACGCCTCGTCTATACGAGACACCCAGACCCAGCCAGGATAAGAAGAAGAAGAAGATAAGAAGATTCTAACAAGCTGGCGACCCTATAGCCAGGATAAACAAAAGTTGGCGCCCTATTGCCAGGATGAGAAGATTATTTAAGAAGAAGATTTTAACCAGAAATTTTAACCAGAAGATGTTTAACAAGAAGATGTTTAACAAGAAGATGTTTAACAAGAAGATGTTTAACAAGAAGATTTTAAGAAGAGGCCACTCTTTGGCCATGATAGAAATTACCCTGCATCAGGATGAGAAGATTATTTTAAGAAGATGATTTTTAAGAAGAGGCCACTCTTTGGCCAAGATAGAAATTACCCTGCATCAGGATGAGAAGATTATTTTAAGAAGAAGATGATTTTAAGAAGAGGCCACTCTTTGGCCAAGATAGAAATTACCCTGCATCAGGATAAAACCAGTTGACCGGCGTGTCACGACTTCTAGTTCGTAACATCCACCCTTGAACCGGTGCGTCACGACTCCAAGTTCTTCACGCCTAGTTTTCATCCAGGAACAAGTAGCCAGCAAGACGTCTTCAGGACACGTCTCTAAGGATTTCGCCGTAGGAATCTTGTTAAGTAAGAGTTTTTTTTAAAGAAATTTATAAACACTTGAAAAGTCACTATTATTAACAGTTAATAATGAGTATCAAGTCAGAATTTACAAGAAACACAGTGAACATTCCATACACCAGTGATACACTTTTTTTTAGTGAAACAGTTATTGTAAGAGTTAATTGTAACAGAAAGTTTATTGTAACAGAAAGTTTATTGTAACAGAAAGTTTATTGTAACAGAGAATTAATTTCAGAGAGAATTAATTTCAGAGAGAGAATTTCAGTTATTTTCACTGTTACATTCAGTATAGAATAATTTTTTTTATGTACCTTCCCATACATTAGAATGAAATGTTGTTTACATTTTTATATTTCTGTTTGCAAATTTTTTTCAATTACTGAATTGAATTGACTTGCAAATTAAGAGAGAGAGTGTTTACAGAGAGTTTAGAGAGTTTTTAGAGAGAGTTTATAGATTTAGAGAGATACTTGAAGTAATTTTGAAGTCATTTTTTGAAGTCATTTTTGAAGTCATTTTTGAAGTCATTTTTTAAGTCAGTTTTCAAGTCAGAAGGTTGCACCAAGAGGGTCAACAAAACCCCAAGGTTAATCGTCTCCACTTGATAAAGATCATGTGCAGTCATTTTCCATTTTTCAGTTAATCTTCACTTGACAAGCGTTCAAGTTAGCCAGTTTCATTTTCAGTTTCAAGATACTACTTGATAAGAGTTCAAGTCAGTAGTTTCATTTTCAGTTTCAAGATACTACTTGATAAGAGTTCAAGTCAGTTTCATTTTCAGTTTCAAGATACTACTTGATAAGAGTTCAAGTCAGTTTCATTTTCAGTTTCAGAATACTTGATAGAGTTCATCAGAGTTATATTCGAAGTCAGAGTTATATTCGAAGTCAGAGTTATATTCGAAGTCAGAGAGTTCAAGTCAAATTTAGTTTTAAGTCGAAGTTAGTTTTCAAGTCCCAAGTTTTCAATGCAGTCAATTGAATTCAACCTTTTTTTGTTCAAGAGAATTTAATTCACCTTTTTTTTGTGTTTGAGAAGAAAATTAACCTGTCTGTCTTCTTTTCATGCCATTGTTACGTATATAGATATATAGTTATGTAATTCATTAATTGTCACAAACCGTTTTTACAATTGTTTGTAACGATTTTGGTAATTATTGTAATGTATATGAGGAACATGCCGTCCCTCCGTTTTGTTTCAACTTTTTTTAATTTTTGTTCTAAGTAGTGTGACAAGCAATCTCTTTGCTTTAAAAAAAAAAAAAAAAACGTAATTGTCAATTTCAGACTAAAATATCAAACAATTCAAATTCTATCAACATTCAACGAAAGAGTATGATTTTTCTACTTAACCTGCAAAAATTATTAAACCTTTTTAATATTTTTTTTTATTACATAAAAAATAATTTTTAATGAAAAATTTACCTATAATTAGATTTTATAATAATTGACCTTGAGCTTAAAGGATTTTGTAATAATAATAATGATAATAATAATAATAATAATAACAATAATTGACTTAAACTTAAAAGATTTTATAACCCATCTTAAATTATTATACATCATTTTAAACTTTGTTAATTCAAAAACCTTCCAAATCCCTACACATTTGACCACAGGTCTATACATCATCCACTACGTAATTCGATTTGTACCTACAACAGTCAATAAAATGCATGCACACTATATATACTATATATACAAACCTCATGCTAAATCATTGGATATCACAATAAACTATTTCATTGCGCGTAATTTAATCTTAATCATTTTTGCTTACTATATATAAATTTTGCTCATGCATTTATACAGTTAATTTAACAATCCTCTCAGCTGATCTGTCTCTCGAACTTATAAAATACACACTTTATACCTAGTACACAAAAATACACACTAGACCACAGGTCTATACATCATCCATTACGTAATTCTATTTTTACCTACACTAGTCAATAAAAATTAGCTTATAGATTGTATACGATTTATATTTTTCCCTTTTACCTATTCATTATGAATGTAATATTCCCCACAGAAAAAATAAAAATAAATAAAATTTTGCTAAAAATTTTACAATATCATTCTTGTCTAGCTTAATTGTTTATTAATCTTCGATTTTTTTAATATTTTGTAAGCAAGTGTCATTTTAAAAATTTGGATACTCTGCATTGTACTCGACCACGCGAAATCGTTCTGTATAAAATTTGTATTGTAACTAATTGTACCCTGTTAGGATGTTATTTTCTCATTGTATTGTATTAATGGTACCCTGTTAGGATGTTATTTTCTCATTTGTATTGTATTAATGGTACACTATTAAATTATTGTATAAATATCATTTTTAAAAGGGGAGAGTAATGTAAAAAGTGAACAATGAACAATTCCTACACCATCATTATATGAATTCATTGTCCATTTTTACATAAGAAACCAAAAATCACATAAGCAGTTTTGGATAGAATTCCGATTTGTACGTCTTTATTCATTCCTGTATTTTTCTAATTCATCTTTCTAATAATGACTTATACACTATGACGTCACAAAATAACTTTATTCTCTTTACGTTTCCCACTCTGTGTCTCTAATTCGTTCTTGTAAATCTTCCTAACAATGATTTGTATTATACGTAAAAATTCAATAACTATGACGTCACATTTTCCCGTCATTTATTTCCCTAAGGACTAAACACTCTATAGAAGTCATTATTTATATGTTATGTAGCATAAACATTATTATTGAACCATACTCATTCTTACATTCATGTTCTTTCTTGACCGCTATCCTTTATTAATTTTATTACTTATTCATTCATCTACCTATTGTCTACTTATGCCCTATCAACTTATCAGTCTATGTTTACTCGTGTCAATCATGAAATGCAAAACTTTCGCAGTTCGTTCGAGAACGCGAAAAAACGTTCTCGTATTATTTTTTTCATTTTTATTTTTAATTATATGACCTCCCGAGTTGAACTCAAAATGCTGAGTTAAGAAGTTATAAAATTCCACTCACGACAGCAGATTCGAGCGCCTCAAAGATCAGATGCCTCCGTCCGCTCTGATTTCAAATTCATAACATTATAACATTATTTCGTAAATAAATTATCTCGTAAGTGCCATGTACTTTGTATTATATTTCTAACATCTTAATTGTCTATTAATATGAAACACTGTAAAAACGAAAAGTTATAGTAACTGTTTAATTGTAATTAACTGTAATACTTTAAATTAATAATAACTCTTAATGTACTTCAGTGAAACTGTAATTAAATGTAATGATTTAATTTATCATGTAAGAATGTACTTTAAAATGGAAGTGTAATTAAACAACAAGTGAATGTGAATTAATTGGTAATTGTAATCGTAATTGTAATGAACCAAAATTAATACGTACTCAGTCATGTACTCAAAATTGTGCTTATGTGCTATTACGAAATGATATTGCCGTCAAAAATGTAGAATCGGCGATACTGTTGTTCTTTTTTATTTATATTTTTTTTAGTTGAAATCTTTCAAAAACATCTGATTATGTGTTTAAAAAGGGGGGAAACTTAACCTTCGATTGTCTCCCCCAAACATTTAGACTATATTATACTGTACTTGTAAAATTACTTCACTTCAGATTAGCACTTCATCGTTGCACTTCATCAAGCTACTTCATTTGCCACTTCTTTGAAGGCACTTCTTCATTAGAGAACTTCATTCGAGACTCCTTTGTTAGCAGCCTCGTTGCGGGGAGGGGGCAGAGGCCCCTTGCCCCTTAACAAGAACGCCTCGTCTATACGAGACACCCCAGACCCAGCCAGGATAAGAAGAAGAAGAAGATAAGAAGATTCTAACAAGCTGGCGACCCTATAGCCAGGATAAACAAAAGTTGGCGCCCTATTGCCAGGATGAGAAGATTATTTTAAGAAGAAGATTTTAACCAGAAGATTTTAACCAGAAGATGTTTAACAAGAAGATTTTAACAAGAAGATGTTTAACAAGATTTTAACAAGAAGATTTTTAAGAAGAGGCCACTCTTGGCCATGATAGAAATTACCCTGCATCAGGATGAGAAGATTATTTTAAGAAGATGATTTTTAAGAAGAGGCCACTCTTTGGCCAAGATAGAAATTACCCTGCATCAGGATGAGAAGATTATTTTAAGAAGAAGATGATTTTAAGAAGAGGCCACTCTTTGGCCAAGATAGAAATTACCCTGCATCAGGATAAAACCATTGACCGGCGTGTCACGACTTCTAGTTCGTAACATCCACCCTTGAACCGGTGCGTCACGACTCCAAGTTCTTCACGCCTAGTTTTCATCCAGGAACAAGTAGCCAGCAAGACGTCTTCAGGACACGTCTCTAAGGATTTCGCCGTAGGAATCTTGTTAAGTAAGAGTTTTTTTAAAGAAATTTATAAACACTTGAAAAGTCACTATTATTAACAGTTAATAATGAGTATCAAGTCAGAATTTACAAGAAACACAGTGAACATTCCATACACCAGTGATACACTTTTTTTAGTGAAACAGTTATTGTAAGAGTTAATTGTAACAGAAAGTTTATTGTAACAGAAAGTTTATTGTAACAGAAAGTTTATGTAACGAGAATTAATTTCAGAGAGAATTAATTTCAGAGAGAGAATTTCAGTTATTTTCACTGTTACATTCAGTTAGAATAATTTTATTTTATGTACCTTCCCATACATTAGAATGAAATGTTGTTTACATTTTTTATATTTCTGTTTGCAAATTTTTTTCATTACTGAATTGAATTGACTTGCAAATTAAGAGAGAGAGTGTTTACAGAGAGTTTAGAGAGTTTTTAGAGAGAGTTTATAGATTTAGAGAGATACTTGAAGTAATTTTGAAGTCATTTTTTGAAGTCATTTTTTGAAGTCATTTTTGAAGTCATTTTTTTAAGTCAGTTTTCAAGTCAGAAGGTTGCACCAAGAGGGTCAACAAAACCCAGAGGTTAATCGTCTCCACTTGATAAAGATCATGTGCAGTCATTTTCCATTTTTCAGTTAATCTTCACTTGACAAGCGTTCAAGTTAGCCAGTTTCATTTTCAGTTTCAAGATACTACTTGATAAGAGTTCAAGTCAGTAGTTTCATTTTCAGTTTCAAGATACTACTTGATAAGAGTTCAAGTCAGTTTTCATTTTCAGTTTCAAGATACTACTTGATAAGAGTTCAAGTCAGTTTCATTTTCAGTTTCAAGATACTACTTGATAAGAGTTCAAGTCAGTTTCATTTTCAGTTTCAGATACTACTTGATAGAGTTCAAGTCAGAGTTTATTCGAAGTCAGTTAATTCGAGAGTTCAGTCAGAGTTATATTCCAAGTCAGAGTTATATTCAAGTCAAGTTACAGTAGTTTATTCGAAGTCAGAGAGTTCAAGTCAAGTTAGTTTTTAAGTCGAAGTTAGTTTTCAGTCCCAAGTTTTCAATGCAGTCAATTGAATTCAACCTTTTTTTGTTGTTCAAGAGAATTTAATTCAACCTTTTTTTTGTGTTTGAGAAGAAAATTAACCTGTCTGTCTTCTTTTCATGCCATTGTTACGTATATAGATATATAGTTATGTAATTCATTAATTGTCACAAAACCGTTTTTACAATTGTTTGTAACGATTTTGGTAATTATTGTAATGTATATGAGGAACATGCCGTCCCTCCGTTTTGTTTCAACTTTTTTTAATTTTTGTTCTAAGTAGTGTGACAAGCAATCTCTTTGCTTTAAAAAAAAAAAAAAAAACGTAATTGTCAATTTCAGACTAAATATCAAACAATTCAAATTCTATCAACATTCAACGAAAGAGTATGATTTTTCTACTTAACCTGCAAAAATTATTAAACCTTTTTAATATTTTTTTTATTACATAAAAAATAATTTTTAATGAAAAATTTACCTATAATTAGATTTTATAATAATTGACCTTGAGCTTAAAGGATTTTGTAATAATAATAATGATAATAATAATAATAATAATAACAATAATTGACTTAAACTTAAAAGATTTTATAACCCATCTTAAATTATTATACATCATTTTTAAACTTTGTTAATTCAAAAAACCTTCCAAATCCCTACACATTTGACCACAGGTCTATACATCATCCACTACGTAATTCGATTTGTACCTACAACAGTCAATAAAAATGCATGCACACTATATATACTATATATACAAACAACTCATGCTAAAATCATTGGATATCACAATAAACTATTTCATTGCGCGTAATTTAATCTTAATCATTTTTGCTTACTATATATAAATTTTTGCTCATGCATTTATACAGTTAATTTAACAATCCTCTCAGCTGATCTGTCTCTCGAACTTATAAAATACACACTTTATACCTAGTACACAAAAATACACACTAGACCACAGGTCTATACATCATCCATTACGTAATTCTATTTTTACCTACACTAGTCAATAAAAATTAGCTTATAGATTGTACGATTTATATTTTTCCCTTTTACCTATTCATTATGAATGTAATATTCCCCACAGAAAAAATAAAAATAAATAAAATTTTGCTAAAAATTTTACAATATCATTCTTTGTCTAGCTTAATTGTTTATTATCTTCGATTTTTTTAAATTTTGTGAGCAAGTGTCATTTTAAAAATTTGGATACTCTGCATTGTACTCGACCACGCGAAATCGTTCTGTATAAATTTGTATTGTAACTAATTGTACCCTGTTAGGATGTTATTTTCTCATTGTATTGTATTAATGGTACCCTGTTAGGATGTTATTTTCTCATTTGTATTGTATTAATGGTACCTATTAAATTATTGTATAAATATCATTTTTAAAAGGGGAGAGTAATGTAAAAAGTGAACAATGAACAATTCCTACACCCTCATTATATGAATTCATTGTCCATTTTTACATAAGAAACCAAAAATCACATAAGCGAGTTTTGGATAGAATTCCGATTTGTACGTCTTTATTCATTCCTGTATTTTTCTAATTCATCTTTCTAATAATGACTTATACACTATGACGTCACAAAATAACTTTATTCTCTTTACGTTTCCCACTCTGTGTCTCTAATTCGTTCTTGTAAATCTTCCTAACAATGATTTGTATTTATACGTAAAATTCAATACTATGACGTCACATTTTCCCGTCATTTATTTCCCTAAGGACTAAACACTCTATAAGTCATTATTTATATGTTTGTAGCATAAACATTATTATTGAACCATACTCATTCTTACATTCAATGTTCTTCTTGACCGCTATCCTTTATTAATTTTATTACTTATTCATTCATCTACTCTATTGTCTACTTATGCCCTATCAACTTATCAGTCTATGTTTACTCGTGTCAATCAGAAATCACAAACTTTTCGCAGTCGTTCGAGAACGCGAAAAAACGTTCTCGTATTATTTTTCATTTTTATTTTAATTATATGACCTCCCGAGTTGAACTCAAAAATGCTGAGTTAAGAAGTTATAAAATTCCACTCACGACAGCAGATTCGAGCGCCTCAAAGATCAGATGCCTCCGTCCGCTCTGATTTCAAATTCATAACATTATAACATTATTTCGTAAATAAATTATCTCGTAAGTGCCATGTACTTTGTATTATATTTCTAACATCTTAATTGTCTATTAATATGAAACACTGTAAAAACGAAAAGTTATAGTAACTGTTTAATTGTAATTAACTGTAATACTTTAAATTAATAATAACTCTTAATGTCCTTCAGTGAAACTGTAATTAAATGTAATGATTTAATTTATCATGTAAGAATGTACTTTAAAATGGAAGTGTAATTAAACACAAGTGAATGTGAATTAATTGTAATTGTAATCGTAATTGTAATGAACCAAAATTAATACGTACTCAGTCAGTACTCAAAATTGTGCTTATGTGCTATTACGAAATGATATTGCCGTCAAAAATGTAGAATCGGCGATACTGTTGTTCTTTTTTATTTATATTTTTTTTAGTTGAAATCTTTCAAAAACAGCTGATTATGTGTTTAAAAAGGGGGGAAACTTAACCTTCGATTGTCTCCCCCAAACATTTAGACTATATTATACTGTACTTGTAAATTACTTCACTTCAGATTAGCACTTCATCGTTGCACTCATCAAGCTACTTCATTTTGCCACTTCTTTGAAGGCACTTCTTCATTAGAGAACTTCATTCGAGACTCCTTGTTAGCAGCCCTCGTTGCGGGGAGGGGGCAGAGGCCCCTTGCCCCTTAACAAGAACGCCTCGTCTATACGAGACCCCAGACCCAGCCAGGATAAGAAGAAGAAGAGATAGAAGATTCTAACAAGCTGGCGACCCTATAGCCAGGATAAACAAAGTTGGCGGCCCTATTGCCGAGGAGAGAAGATTATTTTAAGAAGAGATTTTAACCAGAAGATTTTAACCAGAAGATGTTTAACAAAGATGTTTTAACGAAGATGTTTAACAGAAGATGTTTAACAAGAAGATTTTTAAGAAGAGCCACTCTTTGGCCATGATAGAAATTACCCTGCATCATGATGAGAAGACTTATTTTAAGAAGATGATTTTTAAGAAGAGGCCACTCTTTGGCCAAGATAGAAATTACCCTGCATCAGGATGAGAAGATTATTGAAGAAGAAGATGATTTTAAGAAGAAGAGGCCACTCTTTGGCAAGATAGAAATTACCCTGCATCAGGATAAAACCAGTTGACCGGCGTGTCACGACTTCTAGTTCGTAACATCCACCCTTGAACTCCGGTGCGTCACGACTCCAAAGTTTTCACGCCTAGTTTTTCATCCAGGAACAAGTAGCCAGCAAAGACGTCTTCAGGACACGTCTCTAAGGATTTCGCCGTAGGAATCTTGTTAAGTAAGAGTTTTTTTTAAAGAAATTTATAAACACTGAAAAGTCACTATTATTAACAGTTAATAATGAGTATCTCAAGTCAGAATTTACAAGAAACACACGTGAACATTCCATACACCAGTGATACACTTTTTTTTAGTGAAACAGTTATTGTAAGAGTTAATTGTAACAGAAAGTTTATTGTAACAGAAAGTTATTGTAACAGAAGTTATGTAACAGAGAATTAATTTCAGAGAGAATTAATTTCAGAGAGAGATTCAGTTATTTTTCACTGTTACATTCAGTATAGAATAATTTTATTTTATGTACCTTCCCATACATTAGAATGAAATGTTGTTTACATTTTTTTATATTTCTGTTTGCAAATTTTTTCATTACTGAATTGAATTGACTTGCAAATTAAGAGAGAGAGTGTTTACAGAGAGTTTAAGAGAGTTTTTAGAGAGAGTTTATAGATTTAGAGAGATACTTGAAGTAATTTTGAAGTCATTTTTTGAAGTCATTTTTTGAAGTCATTTTTTGAAGTCATTTTTTTAAGTCAGTTTTCAAGTCAGAAGGTTGCACCAAGAGGGTCAACAAAACCCAGAGGTTAATCGTCTCCACTTGATAAGATCATGTGCAGTTCATTTTCCATTTTTCAGTTAATCTTCACTTGAGCGTTCAAGTTAGCCAGTTTCATTTTCAGTTTCAAGATACTACTTGATAAGAGTTCAAGTCAGTAGTTTCATTTCAGTTTCAAGATACTACTTATAGAGAGTTCAAGTCAGTAGTTTCATTTTCAGTTTCAAGATACTACTTGATAAGAGTTCAAGTCAGTTTCATTTTCAGTTTCAAGATACTACTTGATAAGAGTTCAAGTCAGTTTCATTTTCAGTTTCAAGATACTACTTGATAGAGTTCAAGTCAGTTTCATTTTCAGTTTCAGAATACTTGATAGAGTTCAAGTCAGAGTTATATTCAAGTCAGAGTTATATTCGAAGTCAGAGTTATATTCGAAGTCAGAGAGTTCAAGTCAAAGTTAGTTTTTAAGTCGAAGTTAGTTTTCAAGTCCCAAGTTTTCAATGCAGTCAATTGAATTCAACCTTTTTTTGTTGTTCAAGAGAATTTAATTCAACCTTTTTTTTGTGTTTGAGAAGAAAATTAACCTGTCTGTCTTCTTTTCATGCCATTGTTACGTTATAGATATTAGTTGATTCATTAATTGTCACAAAACCGTTTTTACAATTGTTTGTAACGATTTTGGTAATTATTGTAATGTATATGAGGAACATGCCGTCCCTCCGTTTTGTTTCAACTTTTTTTAATTTTTGTTCTAAGTAGTGTGACAAGCAATCTCTTTGCTTTAAAAAAAAAAAAAAAACGTAATTGTCAATTTCAGACTAAAATATCAAACAATTCAAATTCTATCAACATTCAACGAAAGAGTATGATTTTTCTACTTAACCTGCAAAAATTATTAAACCTTTTTAATATTTTTTTTTATTACATAAAAAATAATTTTTAATGAAAAATTTACCTATAATTAGATTTTATAATAATTGACCTTGAGCTTAAAGGATTTTGTAATAATAATAATGATAATAATAATAATAATAATAACAATAATTGACTTAAACTTAAAAGATTTTATAACCCATCTTAAATTATTATACATCATTTTTAAACTTTGTTAATTCAAAAAACCTTCCAAATCCCTACACATTTGACCACAGGTCTATACATCATCCACTACGTAATTCGATTTGTACCTACAACAGTCAATAAAAATGCATGCACACTATATACTATATATACAAACCTCATGCTAAAATCATTGGATATCACAATAAACTATTTCATTGCGCGTAATTTAATCTTAATCATTTTTGCTTACTATATATAAATTTTTGCTCATGCATTTATACAGTTAATTTAACAATCCTCTCAGCTGATCTGTCTCTCGAACTTATAAAATACACACTTTATACTAGTACACAAAAATACACACTAGACCACAGGTCTATACATCATCCATTACGTAATTCTATTTTTACCTACACTAGTCAATAAAAATTAGCTTATAGATTGTACGATTTATATTTTTCCCTTTTACCTATTCATTATGAATGTAATATTCCCCACAGAAAAAATAAAAATAAATAAAATTTTGCTAAAAATTTTACAATATCATTCTTTGTCTAGCTTAATTGTTTATTAATCTTCGATTTTTTTAATATTTTGTAAGCAAGTGTCATTTTAAAAATTTGGATACTCTGCATTGTACTCGACCACGCGAAATCGTTCTGTATAAAATTTGTATTGTAACTAATTGTACCCTGTTAGGATGTTATTTTCTCATTGTATTGTATTAATGGTACCCTGTTAGGATGTTATTTTCTCATTTGTATTGTATTAATGGTACACTATTAAATTATTGTATAAATATCATTTTTAAAAGGGGAGAGTAATGTAAAAAGTGAACAATGAACAATTCCTACACCATCATTATATGAATTCATTGTCCATTTTTACATAAGAAACCAAAAATCACATAAGCGAGTTTTGGATAGAATTCCGATTTGTACGTCTTTATTCATTCCTGTATTTTTCTAATTCATCTTTCTAATAATGACTTATACACTATGACGTCACAAAATAACTTTATTCTCTTTACGTTTCCCACTCTGTGTCTCTAATTCGTTCTTGTAAATCTTCCTAACAATGATTTGTATTATACGTAAAAATTCAATAACTATGACGTCACATTTTCCCGTCATTTATTTCCCTAAGGACTAAACACTCTATAGAAGTCATTATTTATATGTTATGTAGCATAAACATTATTATTGAACCATACTCATTCTTACATTCATGTTCTTTCTTGACCGCTATCCTTTATTAATTTTATTACTTATTCATTCATCTACCTATTGTCTACTTATGCCCTATCAACTTATCAGTCTATGTTTACTCGTGTCAATCATGAAATGCAAAACTTTCGCAGTTCGTTCGAGAACGCGAAAAAACGTTCTCGTATTATTTTTCATTTTTATTTTTAATTATATGACCTCCCGAGTTGAACTCAAAAATGCTGAGTTAAGAAGTTATAAAATTCCACTCACGACAGCAGATTCGAGCGCCTCAAAGATCAGATGCCTCCGTCCGCTCTGATTTCAAATTCATAACATTATAACATTATTTCGTAAATAAATTATCTCGTAAGTGCCATGTACTTTGTATTATATTTCTAACATCTTAATTGTCTATTAATATGAAACACTGTAAAAACGAAAAGTTATAGTAACTGTTTAATTGTAATTAACTGTAATACTTTAAATTAATAATAACTCTTAATGTACTTCAGTGAAACTGTAATTAAATGTAATGATTTAATTTATCATGTAAGAATGTACTTTAAAATGGAAGTGTAATTAAACAACAAGTGAATGTGAATTAATTGGTAATTGTAATCGTAATTGTAATGAACCAAAATTAATACGTACTCAGTCATGTACTCAAAATTGTGCTTATGTGCTATTACGAAATGATATTGCCGTCAAAAATGTAGAATCGGCGATACTGTTGTTCTTTTTTATTTATATTTTTTTTAGTTGAAATCTTTCAAAAACATCTGATTATGTGTTTAAAAAGGGGGGAAACTTAACCTTCGATTGTCTCCCCCAAACATTTAGACTATATTATACTGTACTTGTAAAATTACTTCACTTCAGATTAGCACTTCATCGTTGCACTTCATCAAGCTACTTCATTTTGCCACTTCTTGAAGGCACTTCTTCATTAGAGAACTTCATTCGAGACTCCTTTGTTAGCAGCCTCGTTGCGGGGAGGGGGCAGAGGCCCCTTGCCCCTTAACAAGAACGCCTCGTCTATACGAGACACCCCAGACCCAGCCAGGATAAGAAGAAGAAGAAGATAAGAAGATTCTAACAAGCTGGCGACCCTATAGCCAGGATAAACAAAAGTTGGCGCCCTATTGCCAGGATGAGAAGATTATTTTAAGAAGAAGATTTTAACCAGAAGATTTTAACCAGAAGATGTTTAACAAGAAGATGTTTAACAAGAAGATGTTTAACAAGAAGATGTTTAACAAGAAGATTTTTAAGAAGAGGCCACTCTTTGGCCATGATAGAAATTACCCTGCGCATGATGAGAAGATTATTTTAAGAAGATGATTTTTAAGAAGAGGCCACTCTTTGGCCAAGATAGAAATTACCCTGCATCAGGATGAGAAGATTATTTTAAGAAGAAGATGATTTTAAGAAGAGGCCACTCTTTGGCCAAGATAGAAATTACCCTGCATCAGGATAAAACCAGTTGACCGGCGTGTCACGACTTCTAGTTCGTAACATCCACCCTTGAACCGGTGCGTCACGACTCCAAGTTCTTCACGCCTAGTTTTCATCCAGGAACAAGTAGCCAGCAAGACGTCTTCAGGACACGTCTCTAAGGATTTCGCCGTAGGAATCTTGTTAAGTAAGAGTTTTTTTTAAAGAAATTTATAAACACTTGAAAAGTCACTATTATTAACAGTTAATAATGAGTATCAAGTCAGAATTTACAAGAAACACAGTGAACATTCCATACACCAGTGATACACTTTTTTTTAGTGAAACAGTTATTGTAAGAGTTAATTGTAACAGAAAGTTTATTGTAACAGAAAGTTTATTGTAACAGAAAGTTTATTGTAACAGAGAATTAATTTCAGAGAGAATTAATTTCAGAGAGAGAATTTCAGTTATTTTCACTGTTACATTCAGTATAGAATAATTTTATTTTATGTACCTTCCCATACATTAGAATGAAATGTTGTTTACATTTTTTATATTTCTGTTTGCAAATTTTTTTCAATTACTGAATTGAATTGACTTGCAAATTAAGAGAGAGAGTGTTTACAGAGAGTTTAGAGAGTTTTTAGAGAGAGTTTATAGATTTAGAGAGATACTTGAAGTAATTTTGAAGTCATTTTTTGAAGTCATTTTTTGAAGTCATTTTTGAAGTCATTTTTTTAAGTCAGTTTTCAAGTCAGAAGGTTGCACCAAGAGGGTCAAAAACCCCAGAGGTTAATCGTCTCCACTTGATAAAGATCATGTGCAGTCATTTTCCATTTTTCAGTTAATCTTCACTTGACAAGCGTTCAAGTTAGCCAGTTTCATTTTCAGTTTCAAGATACTACTTGATAAGAGTTCAAGTCAGTAGTTTCATTTTCAGTTTCAAGATACTACTTGATAAGAGTTCAAGTCAGTTTCATTTTCAGTTTCAAGATACTACTTGATAAGAGTTCAAGTCAGTTTCATTTTCAGTTTCAAGATACTACTTGATAAGAGTTCAAGTCAGTTTCATTTTCAGTTTCAAGATACTACTTGATAAGAGTTCAAGTCAGTTTCATTTTCAGTTTCAGAATACTTGATAGAGTTCAAGTCAGAGTTATATTCGAAGTCAGAGTTATATTCGAAGTCAGAGTTATATTCGAAGTCAGAGAGTTCAAGTCAAAGTTAGTTTTTAAGTCGAAGTTAGTTTTCAAGTCCCAAGTTTTCAATGCAGTCAATTGAATTCAACCTTTTTTTGTTGTTCAAGAGAATTTAATTCAACCTTTTTTTTGTGTTTGAGAAGAAAATTAACCTGTCTGTCTTCTTTTCATGCCATTGTTACGTATATAGATATATAGTTATGTAATTCATTAATTGTCACAAAACCGTTTTTACAATTGTTTGTAACGATTTTGGTAATTATTGTAATGTATATGAGGAACATGCCGTCCCTCCGTTTTGTTTCAACTTTTTTTAATTTTTGTTCTAAGTAGTGTGACAAGCAATCTCTTTGCTTTAAAAAAAAAAAAAAAAAACGTAATTGTCAATTTCAGACTAAAATATCAAACAATTCAAATTCTATCAACATTCAACGAAAGAGTATGATTTTTCTACTTAACCTGCAAAAATTATTAAACCTTTTTAATATTTTTTTTATTACATAAAAAATAATTTTTAATGAAAAATTTACCTATAATTAGATTTTATAATAATTGACCTTGAGCTTAAAGGATTTTGTAATAATAATAATGATAATAATAATAATAATAATAACAATAATTGACTTAAACTTAAAAGATTTTATAACCATCTTAAATTATTATACATCATTTTTAAACTTTGTTAATTCAAAAAACCTTCCAAATCCCTACACATTTGACCACAGGTCTATACATCATCCACTACGTAATTCGATTTGTACCTACAACAGTCAATAAAAATGCATGCACACTATATATACTATATATACAAACCTCATGCTAAAATCATTGGATATCACAATAAACTATTTCATTGCGCGTAATTTAATCTTAATCATTTTTGCTTACTATATATAAATTTTTGCTCATGCATTTATACAGTTAATTTAACAATCCTCTCAGCTGATCTGTCTCTCGAACTTATAAAATACACACTTTATACCTAGTACACAAAAATACACACTAGACCACAGGTCTATACATCATCCATTACGTAATTCTATTTTTACCTACACTAGTCAATAAAAATTAGCTTATAGATTGTACGATTTATATTTTTCCCTTTTACCTATTCATTATGAATGTAATATTCCCCACAGAAAAAATAAAAATAAATAAAATTTTGCTAAAAATTTTACAATATCATTCTTTGTCTAGCTTAATTGTTTATTAATCTTCGATTTTTTTAATATTTTGTAAGCAAGTGTCATTTTAAAAATTTGGATACTCTGCATTGTACTCGACCACGCGAAATCGTTCTGTATAAAATTTGTATTGTAACTAATTGTACCCTGTTAGGATGTTATTTTCTCATTGTATTGTATTAATGGTACCCTGTTAGGATGTTATTTTCTCATTTGTATTGTATTAATGGTACACTATTAAATTATTGTATAAATATCATTTTTAAAAGGGGAGAGTAATGTAAAAAGTGAACAATGAACAATTCCTACACCATCATTATATGAATTCATTGTCCATTTTTACATAAGAAACCAAAAATCACATAAGCGAGTTTTGGATAGAATTCCGATTTGTACGTCTTTATTCATTCCTGTATTTTTCTAATTCATCTTTCTAATAATGACTTATACACTATGACGTCACAAAATAACTTTATTCTCTTTACGTTTCCCACTCTGTGTCTCTAATTCGTTCTTGTAAATCTTCCTAACAATGATTTGTATTATACGTAAAAATTCAATAACTATGACGTCACATTTTCCCGTCATTTATTTCCCTAAGGACTAAACACTCTATAGAAGTCATTATTTATATGTTATGTAGCATAAACATTATTATTGAACCATACTCATTCTTACATTCATGTTCTTTCTTGACCGCTATCCTTTATTAATTTTATTACTTATTCATTCATCTACCTATTGTCTACTTATGCCCTATCAACTTATCAGTCTATGTTTACTCGTGTCAATCATGAAATGCAAAACTTTCGCAGTTCGTTCGAGAACGCGAAAAAACGTTCTCGTATTATTTTTTTCATTTTTATTTTTAATTATATGACCTCCCGAGTTGAACTCAAAAATGCTGAGTTAAGAAGTTATAAAATTCCACTCACGACAGCAGATTCGAGCGCCTCAAAGATCAGATGCCTCCGTCCGCTCTGATTTCAAATTCATAACATTATAACATTATTTCGTAAATAAATTATCTCGTAAGTGCCATGTACTTTGTATTATATTTCTAACATCTTAATTGTCTATTAATATGAAACACTGTAAAAACGAAAAGTTATAGTAACTGTTTAATTGTAATTAACTGTAATACTTTAAATTAATAATAACTTTAATGTACTTCAGTGAAACTGTAATTAAATGTAATGATTTAATTTATCATGTAAGAATGTACTTTAAAATGGAAGTGTAATTAAACAACAAGTGAATGTGAATTAATTGGTAATTGTAATCGTAATTGTAATGAACCAAAATTAATACGTACTCAGTCATGTACTCAAAATTGTGCTTATGTGCTATTACGAAATGATATTGCCGTCAAAAATGTAGAATCGGCGATACTGTTGTTCTTTTTTATTTATATTTTTTTTAGTTGAAATCTTTCAAAAACATCTGATTATGTGTTTAAAAAGGGGGGAAACTTAACCTTCGATTGTCTCCCCCAAACATTTAGACTATATTATACTGTACTTGTAAAATTACTTCACTTCAGATTAGCACTTCATCGTTGCACTTCATCAAGCTACTTCATTTTGCCACTTCTTTGAAGGCACTTCTTCATTAGAGAACTTCATTCGAGACTCCTTTGTTAGCAGCCTCGTTGCGGGGAGGGGGCAGAGGCCCCTTGCCCCTTAACAAGAACGCCTCGTCTATACGAGACACCCCAGACCCAGCCAGGATAAGAAGAAGAAGAAGATAAGAAGATTCTAACAAGCTGGCGACCCTATAGCCAGGATAAACAAAAGTTGGCGCCCTATTGCCAGGATGAGAAGATTATTTTAAGAAGAAGATTTTAACCAGAAGATTTTAACCAGAAGATGTTTAACAAGAAGATGTTTAACAAGAAGATGTTTAACAAGAAGATTTTTAAGAAGAGGCCACTCTTTGGCCATGATAGAAATTACCCTGCATCAGGATGAGAAGATTATTTTAAGAAGATGATTTTTAAGAAGAGGCCACTCTTTGGCCAAGATAGAAATTACCCTGCATCAGGATGAGAAGATTATTTTAAGAAGAAGATGATTTTAAGAAGAGGCCACTCTTTGGCCAAGATAGAAATTACCCTGCATCAGGATAAAACCAGTTGACCGGCGTGTCACGACTTCTAGTTCGTAACATCCACCCTTGAACCGGTGCGTCACGACTCCAAGTTCTTCACGCCTAGTTTTCATCCAGGAACAAGTAGCCAGCAAGACGTCTTCAGGACACGTCTCTAAGGATTTCGCCGTAGGAATCTTGTTAAGTAAGAGTTTTTTTTAAAGAAATTTATAAACACTTGAAAAGTCACTATTATTAACAGTTAATAATGAGTATCAAGTCAGAATTTACAAGAAACACAGTGAACATTCCATACACCAGTGATACACTTTTTTTTAGTGAAACAGTTATTGTAAGAGTTAATTGTAACAGAAAGTTTATTGTAACAGAAAGTTTATTGTAACAGAAAGTTTATTGTAACAGAGAATTAATTTCAGAGAGAATTAATTTCAGAGAGAGAATTTCAGTTATTTTCACTGTTACATTCAGTATAGAATAATTTTATTTTATGTACCTTCCCATACATTAGAATGAAATGTTGTTTACATTTTTTATATTTCTGTTTGCAAATTTTTTTCAATTACTGAATTGAATTGACTTGCAAATTAAGAGAGAGAGTGTTTACAGAGAGTTTAGAGAGTTTTTAGAGAGAGTTTATAGATTTAGAGAGATACTTGAAGTAATTTTGAAGTCATTTTTTGAAGTCATTTTTTGAAGTCATTTTTGAAGTCATTTTTTAAGTCAGTTTTCAAGTCAGAAGGTTGCACCAAGAGGGTCAACAAAACCCCAGAGGTTAATCGTCTCCACTTGATAAAGATCATGTGCAGTCATTTTCCATTTTTCAGTTAATCTTCACTTGACAAGCGTTCAAGTTAGCCAGTTTCATTTTCAGTTTCAAGATACTACTTGATAAGAGTTCAAGTCAGTAGTTTCATTTTCAGTTTCAAGATACTACTTGATAAGAGTTCAAGTCAGTTTCATTTTCAGTTTCAAGATACTACTTGATAAGAGTTCAAGTCAGTTTCATTTTCAGTTTCAAGATACTACTTGATAAGAGTTCAAGTCAGTTTCATTTTCAGTTTCAGAATACTTGATAGAGTTCAAGTCAGAGTTATATTCGAAGTCAGAGTTATATTCGAAGTCAGAGAGTTCAAGTCAAAGTTAGTTTTTAAGTCGAAGTTAGTTTTCAAGTCCCAAGTTTTCAATGCAGTCAATTGAATTCAACCTTTTTTTGTTGTTCAAGAGAATTTAATTCAACCTTTTTTTTGTGTTTGAGAAGAAAATTAACCTGTCTGTCTTCTTTTCATGCCATTGTTACGTATATAGATATATAGTTATGTAATTCATTAATTGTCACAAAACCGTTTTTACAATTGTTTGTAACGATTTTGGTAATTATTGTAATGTATATGAGGAACATGCCGTCCCTCCGTTTTGTTTCAACTTTTTTTAATTTTTGTTCTAAGTAGTGTGACAAGCAATCTCTTTGCTTTAAAAAAAAAAAAAAAAACGTAATTGTCAATTTCAGACTAAAATATCAAACAATTCAAATTCTATCAACATTCAACGAAAGAGTATGATTTTTCTACTTAACCTGCAAAAATTATTAAACCTTTTTAATATTTTTTTTTATTACATAAAAAATAATTTTTAATGAAAAATTTACCTATAATTAGATTTTATAATAATTGACCTTGAGCTTAAAGGATTTTGTAATAATAATAATGATAATAATAATAATAATAATAACAATAATTGACTTAAACTTAAAAGATTTTATAACCCATCTTAAATTATTATACATCATTTTTAAACTTTGTTAATTCAAAAAACCTTCCAAATCCCTACACATTTGACCACAGGTCTATACATCATCCACTACGTAATTCGATTTGTACCTACAACAGTCAATAAAAATGCATGCACACTATATATACTATATATACAAACCTCATGCTAAAATCATTGGATATCACAATAAACTATTTCATTGCGCGTAATTTAATCTTAATCATTTTTGCTTACTATATATAAATTTTTGCTCATGCATTTATACAGTTAATTTAACAATCCTCTCAGCTGATCTGTCTCTCGAACTTATAAAATACACACTTTATACTAGTACACAAAAATACACACTAGACCACAGGTCTATACATCATCCATTACGTAATTCTATTTTTACCTACACTAGTCAATAAAAATTAGCTTATAGATTGTACGATTTATATTTTTCCCTTTTACCTATTCATTATGAATGTAATATTCCCCACAGAAAAAATAAAAATAAATAAAATTTTGCTAAAAATTTTACAATATCATTCTTTGTCTAGCTTAATTGTTTATTAATCTTCGATTTTTTTAATATTTTGTAAGCAAGTGTCATTTTAAAAATTTGGATACTCTGCATTGTACTCGACCACGCGAAATCGTTCTGTATAAAATTTGTATTGTAACTAATTGTACCCTGTTAGGATGTTATTTTCTCATTGTATTGTATTAATGGTACCCTGTTAGGATGTTATTTTCTCATTTGTATTGTATTAATGGTACACTATTAAATTATTGTATAAATATCATTTTTAAAAGGGGAGAGTAATGTAAAAAGTGAACAATGAACAATTCCTACACCATCATTATATGAATTCATTGTCCATTTTTACATAAGAAACCAAAAATCACATAAGCGAGTTTTGGATAGAATTCCGATTTGTACGTCTTTATTCATTCCTGTATTTTTCTAATTCATCTTTCTAATAATGACTTATACACTATGACGTCACAAAATAACTTTATTCTCTTTACGTTTCCCACTCTGTGTCTCTAATTCGTTCTTGTAAATCTTCCTAACAATGATTTGTATTATACGTAAAAATTCAATAACTATGACGTCACATTTTCCCGTCATTTATTTCCCTAAGGACTAAACACTCTATAGAAGTCATTATTTATATGTTATGTAGCATAAACATTATTATTGAACCATACTCATTCTTACATTCATGTTCTTTCTTGACCGCTATCCTTTATTAATTTTATTACTTATTCATTCATCTACCTATTGTCTACTTATGCCCTATCAACTTATCAGTCTATGTTTACTCGTGTCAATCATGAAATGCAAAACTTTCGCAGTTCGTTCGAGAACGCGAAAAAACGTTCTATATTATTTTTTCATTTTATTTTTAATTATATGACCTCCCGAGTTGAACTCAAAAATGCTGAGTTAAGAAGTTATAAAATTCCACTCACGACAGCAGATTCGAGCGCCTCAAAGATCAGATGCCTCCGTCCGCTCTGATTTCAAATTCATAACATTATAACATTATTTCGTAAATAAATTATCTCGTAAGTGCCATGTACTTTGTATTATATTTCTAACATCTTAATTGTCTATTAATATGAAACACTGTAAAAACGAAAAGTTATAGTAACTGTTTAATTGTAATTAACTGTAATACTTTAAATTAATAATAACTTAATGTACTTCAGTGAAACTGTAATTAAATGTAATGATTTAATTTATCATGTAAGAATGTACTTTAAAATGGAAGTGTAATTAAACAACAAGTGAATGTGAATTAATTGGTAATTGTAATCGTAATTGTAATGAACCAAAATTAATACGTACTCAGTCATGTACTCAAAATTGTGCTTATGTGCTATTACGAAATGATATTGCCGTCAAAAATGTAGAATCGGCGATACTGTTGTTCTTTTTTATTTATATTTTTTTTAGTTGAAATCTTTCAAAAACATCTGATTATGTGTTTAAAAAGGGGGGAAACTTAACCTTCGATTGTCTCCCCCAAACATTTAGACTATATTATACTGTACTTGTAAAATTACTTCACTTCAGATTAGCACTTCATCGTTGCACTTCATCAAGCTACTTCATTTTGCCACTTCTTTGAAGGCACTTCTTCATTAGAGAACTTCATTCGAGACTCCTTTGTTAGCAGCCTCGTTGCGGGGAGGGGGCAGAGGCCCCTTGCCCCTTAACAAGAACGCCTCGTCTATACGAGACACCCCAGACCCAGCCAGGATAAGAAGAAGAAGAAGATAAGAAGATTCTAACAAGCTGGCGACCCTATAGCCAGGATAAACAAAAGTTGGCGCCCTATTGCCAGGATGAGAAGATTATTTTAAGAAGAAGATTTTAACCAGAAGATTTTAACCAGAAGATGTTTAACAGAAGATGTTTAACAAGAAGATGTTTAACAAGAAGATGTTTAACAAGAAGATTTTTAAGAAGAGGCCACTCTTTGGCCATGATAGAAATTACCCTGCATCAGGATGAGAAGATTATTTTAAGAAGATGATTTTTAAGAAGAGGCCACTCTTTGGCCAAGATAGAAATTACCCTGCATCAGGATGAGAAGATTATTTTAAGAAGAAGATGATTTTAAGAAGAGGCCACTCTTTGGCCAAGATAGAAATTACCCTGCATCAGGATAAAACCAGTTGACCGGCGTGTCACGACTTCTAGTTCGTAACATCCACCCTTGAACCGGTGCGTCACGACTCCAAGTTCTTCACGCCTAGTTTTCATCCAGGAACAAGTAGCCAGCAAGACGTCTTCAGGACACGTCTCTAAGGATTTCGCCGTAGGAATCTTGTTAAGTAAGAGTTTTTTTTAAAGAAATTTATAAACACTTGAAAAGTCACTATTATTAACAGTTAATAATGAGTATCAAGTCAGAATTTACAAGAAACACAGTGAACATTCCAAACACCAGTGATACACTTTTTTTAGTGAAAAACAGTTATTGTAAGAGTTAATTGTAACAGAAAGTTTATTGTAACAGAAAGTTTATTGTAACAGAGAATTAATTTCAGAGAGAATTAATTTCAGAGAGAGAATTTCAGTTATTTTCACTGTTACATTCAGTATAGAATAATTTTATTTTATGTACCTTCCCATACATTAGAATGAAATGTTGTTTACATTTTTTATATTTCTGTTTGCAAATTTTTTTCAATTACTGAATTGAATTGACTTGCAAATTAAGAAGAGAGAGGTTACAGAGAGTTAGAGAGTTTTTAGAGAGAGTTATAGATTTAGAGAGATACTTGAAGTAATTTTGAAGTCATTTTTTGAAGTCATTTTTTGAAGTCATCTTTGAAGTCATTTTTTTAAGTCAGTTTTCAAGTCAGAAGGTTGCACCAAGAGGGTCAACAAAACCCCAGAGGTTAATCGTCTCCACTTGATAAAGATCATGTGCAGTCATTTTCCATTTTTCCAGTTAATCTTCACTTGACAAGCGTTCAAGTAGCCGTTTCATTTTCAGTTTCAAGATACTACTTGATAAGAGTTCAAGTCAGTAGTTCATTTTCAGTTTCAAGATACTACTTGATAAGAGTTCAAGTCAGTAGTTTCATTTTCAGTTTCAAGATACTACTTGATAAGAGTTCAAGTCAGTTTCATTTTCAGTTCAAGATACTACTTGATAAGAGTTCAAGTCAGTTTCATTTTCAGTTTCAAGATACTACTTGATAAGAGTTCAAGTCAGTTTCATTTTCAGTTTCAGAATACTTGATAGAGTTTCAAGTCAGAGTTATATTCAAGTCAGAGTTATATTCGAAGTCAGAGTTATATTCGAAGTCAGAGAGTTCAAGTCAAAGTTAGTTTTTTAAGTCGAAGTTAGTTTCAAGTCCCAAGTTTTCAATGCAGTCAATTGAATTCAACCTTTTTTGTTGTTCAAGAGAATTTAATTCAACCTTTTTTTTAGTTGTTTGAGAAGAAAATTAACCTGTCTGTCTTCTTTTCATGCCATTGTTACGTATATAGATATATAGTTATGTAATCATTAATTGTCACAAAACCGTTTTACAATTGTTTGTAACGATTTTGGTAATTATTGTAATGTATATGAGGAACATGCCGTCCCTCCGTTTGTTTCAACTTTTTTAATTTTTGTTCTAAGTAGTGACAAGCAATCTCTTTGCTTTAAAAAAAAAAAAAAACGTAATTTTCAATTTCCAGACTAAAATATCAAACAATTCAAATTCTATCAACATTCAACGAAAGAGTATGATTTTTTTACTTAACCTGCAAAAATATTAAACCTTTTTAATATTTTTTTTTATTACATAAAAATAATTTTTAATGAAAAATTTACCTATAATTAGATTTTATAATAATTGACCTTGAGCTTAAAGGATTTGTAATAATAATAATGATATAATAATAATAATAATAACAATAATTGACTTAAACTTAAAAGATTTTATAACCCATCTTAAATTATTATACATCATTTTTAAACTTTGTTAATTCAAAAAACCTTCCAAATCCCTACACATTTGACCACAGGTCTATACATCATCCACTACGTAATTCGATTTGTACCTACAACAGTCAATAAAAATGCATGCACACTATATATACTATATACAAACCTCATGCTAAAATCATTGGATATCACAATAAACTATTTCATTGCGCGTAATTTAATCTTAATCATTTTTGCTTACTATATATAAATTTTTGCTCATGCATTTATACAGTTAATTTAAACAATCCTCTCAGCTGATCTGTCTCTCGAACTTATAAAATACACACTTTATACTTAGTACACAAAATACACACTAGACACAGGTCTATACATCATCCATTACGTAATTCTATTTTTACCTACACTAGTCAATAAAAATTAGCTTATAGATTGTACGATTTATATTTTTCCCTTTTACCTATTCATTATGAATGTAATATTCCCCACAGAAAAAATAAAAATAAATAAAATTTTGCTAAAAATTTTACAATATCATTCTTTGTCTAGCTTAATTGTTTATTAATCTTCGATTTTTTTAAATATTTTGTAAGCAAGTGTCATTTAAAAATTGGATACTCTGCATTGTACTCGACCACGCGAAATCGTTCTGTATAAAATTTGTATTGAACTAATTGTACCCTGTTAGGATGTTATTTTCTCTTGTATTGTATTAATGGTACCCTGTTAGGATGTTTTTTCTCATTTGTATTGTATTAATGGTACACTATTAAATTATTGTATAAATATCATTTTTAAAAGGGGAGAGTAATGTAAAAAGTGAACAATGAACAATTCCTACACCATCATTATATGAATCATTGTCCATTTTTACATAAGAAACCAAAAATCACATAAGCGAGTTTTGGATAGAATTCCGATTTGTACGTCTTTATTCATCCTGTATTTTTCTAATTCATCTTTCTAATAATGACTTATACACTATGACGTCACAAAATAACTTTATTCTCTTTACGTTCCCACTCTGTGTCTCTAATTCGTTCTTGTAAATCTTCTAACAATGATTTGTATTATACGTAAAAATTCAATAACTATGACGTCACATTTTCCCGTCATTTATTTCCCTAAGGACTAAACACTCTATAGAAGTCATTATTTATATGTTATGTAGCATAAACATATTATTGAACCATACTCATTCTTACATTCATGTTCTTTCTTGACCGCTATCCTTTATTAATTTATTACTTATTCATTCATCTACCTATTGTCTACTTATGCCCTATCAACTTATCAGTCTATGTACTCGTGTCAATCATGAAATGCAAAACTTCGCAGTTCGTTCGAGAACGCGAAAAAACGTTCTCATATTATTTTTTCATTTTTATTTTTATTATATGACCTCCCGAGTTGAACTCAAAAATGCTGGTTAAGAAGTTATAAAATTCCACTCACGACAGCAGATTCGAGCGCCTCAAAGATCAGATGCCTCCGTCCGCTCTGATTTCAAATTCATAACATTATAACATTATTTCGTAAAATAAATTATCTCGTAAGTGCCATGTACTTTGTATTATATTTCTAACATCTTAATTGTCTATTAATATGAAACACTGTAAAAACGAAAAGTTATAGTAACTGTTTAATTGTAATTAACTGTAATACTTTAAATTAATAATAACTCTTAATGTACTTCAGTGAAAACTGTAATTAAATGTAATGATTTAATTTATCAGTAAGAATGTACTTTAAAATGGAAGTGTAATTAAACAACAAGTGAATGTGAATTAATTGGTAATTGTAATCGTAATTGTAATGACCAAAATTATACGTACTCAGTCATGTACTCAAAATTTGCTTATGTGCTATTACGAAATGATATTGCCGTCAAAAATGTAGAATCGGCGATACTGTTGTTCTTTTTTATTTATATTTTTTAGTTGAATCTTTCAAAAACATCTGATTATGTGTTTAAAAAGGGGGGAAACTAACCTTCGATTGTCTCCCCCAAACATTTAGACTATATTATACTGTACTTGTAAAATTACTTCACTTCAGATTAGCACTTCATCGTTGCACTTCATCAAGCTACTTCTTTTGCCACTTCTTTGAAGGCACTTCTTCATTAGAGAACTTCATTCGAGACTCCTTTGTTAGCAGCCTCGTTGGGGAGGGGGCAGAGGCCCCTTGCCCTTAACAAGAAACGCCTCGTCTATACGAGACACCCCAGACCCAGCCAGGATAAGAAGAAGAAGAAGATAAGAAGATTCTAACAAGCTGGCGACCCTATAGCCAGGATAAACAAAAGTTGGCGCCCTATTGCCAGGATGAGAAGATTATTTTAAGAAGAAGATTTTAACCAGAAGATTTTAACCAGAAGATGTTTAACAAGAAGATGTTTAACAAGAAGATGTTTAACAAGAAGATGTTAACAAGAAGATTTTAAGAAGAGGCCACTCTTTGGCCATGATAGAAATTACCCTGCATCAGGATGAGAGATATTTAAGAAGATGATTTTTAAGAAGAGGCCACTCTTTGGCCAAGATAGAAATTACCCTGCATCAGGATGAGAAGATTATTTTAAGAAGAAGATGATTTTAAGAAGAGGCCACTCTTTGGCCAAGATAGAAATTACCTGCATCAGGATAAAACCAGTTGACCGGCGTGTCACGACTTCTAGTTCGTAACATCCACCCTTGAAGCGGTGCGTCACGACTCCAAGTTCTTCACGCCTAGTTTTCATCCAGGAACAGTAGCCAGCAAGACGTCTTCAGGACACGTCTCTAAGGATTTCGCCGTAGGAATCTTGTTAAGTAAGAGTTTTTTTTAAAGAAATTTATAAACACTTGAAAAGTCACTATTATTAACAGTTAATAATGAGTATCAAGTCAGAATTTACAAGAAACACAGTGAACATTCCATACACCAGTGATACACTTTTTTTTAGTGAAACAGTTATTGTAAGAGTTAATTGTAACAGAAAGTTTATTGTAACAGAAAGTTTATTGTAACAGAAAGTTTATTGTAACAGAGAATTAATTTCAGAGAGAATTAATTTCAGAGAGAGAATTCAGTTATTTTCACTGTTACATTCAGTATAGAATAATTTTATTTTATGTACCTTCCCATACATTAGAATGAAATGTTGTTTACATTTTTTATATTTCTGTTTGCAAATTTTTTCAATTACTGAATTGAATTGACTTGCAAATTAAGAGAGAGAGTGTTTACAGAGAGTTTAGAGAGTTTTTAGAGAGAGTTTATAGATTTAGAGAGATACTTGAAGTAATTTTGAAGTCATTTTTTGAAGTCATTTTTGAAGTCATTTTTGAAGTCATTTTTTTAAGTCAGTTTTCAAGTCAGAAGGTTGCACCAAGAGGGTCAACAAAACCCCAGAGGTTAATCGTCTCCACTTGATAAAGATCATGTGCAGTCATTTTCCATTTTTCAGTTAATCTTCACTTGACAAGCGTTCAAGTTAGCCAGTTTCATTTTCAGTTTCAAGATACTACTTGATAAGAGTTCAAGTCAGTAGTTTCATTTTCAGTTTCAAGATACTACTTGATAAGAGTTCAAGTCAGTTTCATTTTCAGTTTCAAGATACTACTTGATAAGAGTTCAAGTCAGTTTCATTTTCAGTTTCAAGATACTACTTGATAAGAGTTCAAGTCAGTTTCATTTTCAGTTTCAGAATACTTGATAGAGTTCAAGTCAGAGTTATATTCGAAGTCAGAGTTATATTCGAAGTCAGAGAGTTCAAGTCAAAGTTAGTTTTTAAGTCGAAGTTAGTTTTCAAGTCCCAAGTTTTCAATGCAGTCAATTGAATTCAACCTTTTTTGTTGTTCAAGAGAATTTAATTCAACCTTTTTTTTGTGTTTGAGAAGAAAATTAACCTGTCTGTCTTCTTTTCATGCCATTGTTACGTATATAGATATATAGTTATGTAATTCATTAATTGTCACAAACCGTTTTTACAATTGTTTGTAACGATTTTGGTAATTATTGTAATGTATATGAGGAACATGCCGTCCCTCCGTTTTGTTTCAACTTTTTTTAATTTTGTTCTAAGTAGTGTGACAAGCAATCTCTTTGCTTTAAAAAAAAAAAAAAACGTAATTTTCAATTTCAGACTAAAATATCAAACAATTCAAATTCTATCAACATTCAACGAAAGAGTATGATTTTTCTACTTAACCTGCAAAAATTATTAAACCTTTTTAATATTTTTTTTTATTACATAAAAAATAATTTTTAATGAAAAATTTACCTATAATTAGATTTTATAATAATTGACCTTGAGCTTAAAGGATTTTGTAATAATAATAATGATAATAATAATAATAATAATAACAATAATGACTTAAACTTAAAAGATTTTATAACCCATCTTAAATTATTATACATCATTTTTAAACTTTGTTAATTCAAAAAACCTTCCAAATCCCTACACATTTGACCACAGGTCTATACATCATCCACTACGTAATTCGATTTGTACCTACAACAGTCAATAAAAATGCATGCACACTATATATACTATATATACAAACCTCATGCTAAAATCATTGGATATCACAATAAACTATTTCATGCGCGTAATTTAATCTTAATCATTTTTGCTTACTATATATAAATTTTTGCTCATGCATTTACAGTTAATTTAACAATCCTCTCAGCTGATCTGTCTCTCGAACTTATAAAATACACACTTTATACCTAGTACACAAAATACACACTAGACCACAGGTCTATACATCATCCATTACGTAATTCTATTTTTACCTACACTAGTCAATAAAAATTAGCTTATAGATTGTACGATTTATATTTTTCCCTTTTACCTATTCATTATGAATGTAATATTCCCCACAGAAAAAATAAAAATAAATATAATTTTGCTAAAAATTTTACAATATCATTCTTTGTCTAGCTTAATTGTTTATTAATCTTCGATTTTTTTAATATTTTGTAAGCAAGTGTCATTTTAAAAATTTGGATACTCTGCATTGTACTCGACCACGCGAAATCGTTCTGTATAAAATTTGTATTGTAACTAATTGTACCCTGTTAGGATGTTATTTTCTCATTGTATTGTATTAATGGTACCCTGTTAGGATGTTATTTTCTCATTTGTATTGTATTAATGGTACACTATTAAATTATTGTATAAATATCATTTTTAAAAGGGGAGAGTAATGTAAAAAGTGAACAATGAACAATTCCTACACCCATTATATGAATTCATTGTCCATTTTTACATAAGAAACCAAAAATCACATAAGCGAGTTTTGGATAGAATTCCGATTTGTACGTCTTTATTCATTCCTGATTTTTCTAATTCATCTTTCTAATAATGACTTATACACTATGACGTCACAAAATAACTTTATTCTCTTTACGTTTCCCACTCTGTGTCTCTAATTCGTTCTTGTAAATCTTCCTAACAATGATTTGTATTATACGTAAAAATTCAATAACTATGACGTCACATTTTCCCGTCATTTATTTCCCTAAGGACTAAACACTCTATAGAAGTCATTATTTATATGTTATGTAGCATAAACATTATTATTGAACCATACTCATTCTTACATTCATGTTCTTTCTTGACCGCTATCCTTTATTAATTTTATTACTTATTCATTCATCTACCTATTGTCTACTTATGCCCTATCAACTTATCAGTCTATGTTTACTCGTGTCAATCATGAAATGCAAAACTTTCGCAGTTCGTTCGAGAACGCGAAAAAACGTTCTCATATTATTTTTTTCATTTTTATTTTTAATTATATGACCTCCCGAGTTGAACTCAAAAATGCTGAGTTAAGAAGTTATAAAATTCCACTCACGACAGCAGATTCGAGCGCCTCAAAGATCAGATGCCTCCGTCCGCTCTGATTTCAAATTCATAACATTATAACATTATTTCGTAAATAAATTATCTCGTAAGTGCCATGTACTTTGTATTATATTTCTAACATCTTAATTGTCTATTAATATGAAACACTGTAAAAACGAAAAGTTATAGTAACTGTTTAATTGTAATTAACTGTAATACTTTAAATTAATAATAACTTGTAATGTACTTCAGTGAAACTGTAATTAAATGTAATGATTTAATTTATCATGTAAGAATGTACTTTAAAATGGAAGTGTAATTAAACAACAAGTGAATGTGAATTAATTGGTAATTGTAATCGTAATTGTAATGAACCAAAATTAATACGTACTCAGTCATGTACTCAAAATTGTGCTTATGTGCTATTACGAAATGATATTGCCGTCAAAAATGTAGAATCGGCGATACTGTTGTTCTTTTTTATTTATATTTTTTTTAGTTGAAATCTTTCAAAAACATCTGATTATGTGTTTAAAAAGGGGGGGAAACTTAACCTTCGATTGTCTCCCCCAAACATTTAGACTATATTATACTGTACTTGTAAAATTACTTCACTTCAGATTAGCACTTCCTCGTTGCACTTCATCGTTGTACTTCAGATTAGCACTTCATTTAAGGCACTTCATCATTGTACTTCAGATTAGCACCTCATTAGGAGGGGGCAGAGGCCCCTTGCCTTCTTAATATATTTTTAGATTCCGGCCTCAGCCATGGTCGAAAGAGGTCGAACCTCTACCCTTGTAAATTCAGAGCAATACCTGTAATTTTTAAGAAGTAAACCACAGTAAAAGAAGTTTTTATCTTTTTCCTTCGAGCCGTGCTCTCTTCAGATTACTTTAAGAAGATAAGAGAAAGGATCAGAGAATCATTGAAAGAAAAGAATTAACAGAGTGGCGACCCGCCATTTAAGGCGACCGAAAAGAATTATAGAAAAGTATAAAGAAGAAACACCCGTTGCAGCCTCCGTAACCAAAACCCCCCCGTCGAATCCGAACCTACTCAGGGCCATAAAGGGGGGGTTAAAATATATATATATATATATATATATATAATGTGTGTGTGTGTATATATATATATATATATGTGTGTGTATATATATATATGTATATATATATATATACACACATATATATGTGTGTATATATATATATATATATGTATATGTATATATATATATATATATATGTGTGTATATATATATATACACTATATGATCAAAAGTATTCGGACACCGCATGGTTTTGGGAAAAATGGTTTTATTATGGCATTTAGTAACCAGTAGTCCACCCTTTGCTTTTATTACAGTGTCAACACGTCGAGGCATACTTTCCACCAGTTTTCGGTAAGTCTGTGCAGGAATGGCTCGCCATTCCTCTTGCAGAGCTGATGCAAGAGATGCAAGTGAAGCCGGGCGTGGTGTGCGGTTTCGTATCCGTCGCTCCAGTTCGTCCCACATGTGCTCGATTGGTTTGAGATCGTGGCTCTGAGCAGGCCAGTCTAACAAATCCACCTTATTTTCACGAAACCAGTCCTGCACACGCCTTGCAGTATGGCAGGGAGCTCGATCCTGTAGAAACAAACAATGGCCATCTCCGTAGTATTGCCACAGTGTAGGGAGGGCCGAATTGTCTAGAACGTCGAGATAAACGTCAGCGTTCATGGTAGTGGGTATAACAACCAGCGGGCCGAGTACTAGCCAGGAAAAACAACCCCATACCATGATGGACCCTCCACCGAACTTCACCGTTGGACGTACACAGTCAGGAAGAAGCCGTTCTCCGGTCTGTCGCCACACCCAAACACGCCCATCAGACTGGAAGAGTGAATACCGCGACTCGTCGCTCCAAAGAACAGTTTTCCAGTCCTCCACGGTCAAGGAACGACGGGAGACACACCAGGCCAAACGACGCGTGGCATTAACTTTTTTAATCACTGGCTTGTGTACAGCTGCTCTACCATAATAACCGAGTCTGTGCATCTCTCTGCGGATAGTTACAGTACTAACGGAGGTACCGGATGCTCTTCCTACCTCCTCAGCGATGGAAGCGGAAGAGGACGTGCGGGACTTCTTGACCTATCGTACCAGACTTCTTCTATCACGTTCCGTCAGTTTGCGTGGTCGTCCGGAACGTTTTTTCGCGTTAGTTGCACTGTCGTGCTTCCATCTCATGATAACATCCGCTACAGTCGACTTTGGTATATCCTGTTTGGCTGCAATGTTTCGTATAGAAACGTTACTTAAATAACATCCGATGACGAGTCCACGTTGGAACTCGGAGAGTTCACGTCCGCGCGGCATGGCTTCACAACAGTTACTGATAACTTAAAAGAACACCTCAGCATTATAGTTTCGCCACGCTTTTTCCCAGCATACCTTTCGGCGAAGGTGATATTTGCAGAAATATATATATGTATATATATATGTGTGTGTATATATATGTGTATATATATATGTGTGTGTATATATATGATGTATATATGTGTGTCTATATATATATATATGTGTGTGTGTATATATATGTATACATATATATATGTGTGTGTATATATGTATATATATGTGTGTATATATATGTGTGTGTATATATATATATGTGTGTGTATATATATGTATATATATATATTTGTGTGTATATATATGTATATATATATATGTGTGTGTGTGTATATATATGTATCTATATATATTTCTGTGCATATATATATGTATATATATATGTGTATATATATCTATGTGTGTATTTATTTGTATATATATATATGTGTGTGTATTTATATGTATATATATATGTGTGTGTGTGTATATGTATGTATATATATATATGTGTGTGTAGATATATGTATATATATATGTGTGTATTTACATGTATATATATGTGTGTGTATTTATATGTATATATATATGTCTGTGTATATATATGTATATATATATTTGTGTGTATATATATATATATATATATATGTGTGTGTGTGTATATATGTATCTATATATATTTCTGTGTATATATATGTATATATATGTGTATATATATCTATGTGTGTATTTATTTGTATATATATATATGTGTGTGTATTTATATGTATATATATATTGTGTGTGTGTGTATATGTATGTATATATATATATGTGTGTGTGTAGATATATGTATATATATATATGTGTGTATTTACATGTATATATATGTGTGTGTATTTATATGTATATATTATGTCTGTGTATATATATGTATATATGTATATATATGTGTGTGTGTATATATGTATATATATATATATATATATATATGTGTGTGTGTGTGTATATGTATATATATATTATGTGTGTGTATATATTGTATATATATATATGTGTGTATATATATGTAGATATATATATATGTGTGTGTGTATATGTGTATATATATATGTGTGTGTATATATATGTGTATATATATATATATGTGTGTTTGTATATAAAGGGTGATCCAGCGAAATGGGACCCAAAAGAAACCCCTGTAACTCTTAAAGTATAAGACCTTTTATAAAATCATACGCATCATTCGAAAGAGGATAGTTACAAGTTTGTACAGGATTGTATAGGTTTTGACAATACAAGACAAGATAAGATACAAAACAAAATAAAAGTGTTAGTTAAAACTAACCCTTCAAGATGACTGCATGGACTGTGGAACAGCTGCGTTTCATAACTGAGCAATATTATGAGCATGGAAGAAGTGTAGTTTCAGCTCAAAGATCTTTCAAGACAAATTTTCAGATGTCAAAATCACCTAAGAAAGTAATCCGTCGGTGTGTCAGAAATGTTTCCCTAACTGGCAGCATTGGAAAAAGAAAACCAACTGGAAGAGTGCGCACAGCAAGGATAGACGAGATCATTAACAGAACTCATGAAATTGTAAAGGATAATCCTAACATAAGCATCAGACGTGCTTCTCAGCTGTTAGGAGTTGGATATGGAACAACACACCGTATATTCAAGCAAAATTTAATGCTTTCCATATAAAATTCAAAGAGTGCAGCAACTAAACGATGGAGATTTCGCACGAAGACGACAATTCTGTCAATCGATCCAACAGAAGGTAAATGACACCACCAATTTTCTAGCAACTTTGATTATGTCAGACGAAGCCCATTTTCACTTGAATGGAACTGTAAACAAACAAAATTGTCGTTTCTGGGCAACAGAAATTCCATTGAATATTACCGAAGTCCCGTTGCATAGTCAGCGTGTAACTGTTTGGTGTGGTCTTACTGCATCTCAGATCATAGGGCCGTACTTTTTCGAGGATTCCACCGGAAACACGGTCACTGTAAATGGTGATCGCTACGAAAAAATGTTGACCGATTTCCTTATTCCTAAATTAAGAGATGTTTGTCTAGAAAACCACTGGTTCCAACAAGACGGAGCTACCTGCCATACCACGATAAACTGCATGGCAGTTTTGCGTCAAACGTTTCCAGGCGAGTTAATCTCAAGATTTGGAGACGTTGAATGGCCCGCAAGGTCTCCGGATTTTTCTCCCTTAGATTATTATCTCTGGGGATATTTAAAGAGTAGGGTCTACAGAAATAACCCAAGGACCTTGCAAGAATTGAAGGCCGCCATCCCAAATGAGATACGGGCCATACCACCGCACACTCTTGCAAAAGTGATGCAGAACTTACAAGCGAGAATACTGGAATGCTTGGCAACTAATGGAGCACATTTGAAAGGAGTCATTTTAAAAAATAAATATTTCATAATAAACTTGTAACTCTACTCTTTCGAATGATATAGTTTTTATGAAAGGAATTAAATATTAAGAATATTTGGCTTTTTTGTGGGTCCCATTTATCTGGATCACCCAGTATATGTATATATATATATGTGTGTGTCATATATATATATGTGTGTGTGTGTGTGTGTATATGTATGTGTGCGTGTGTATATATGTATGTATATATGTGTGTGTGTGTGTATATATGTATATATATATGTGTGTGTGTGTATATATGTATATATGTGTGTGTGTGTGTATACGTATATATATATGTGTGTGTGTGTATATATGTATATGTATATGTGTGTGTGTATATATATATATATATATATATGTGTTCGTGTATATATATATATATATATATACAGTTATAATATTATAATGTTTCAGACCAACAAAGACCCTAGGATCCACTCATTGCTGGCCTACCTAACTGTGTTCGTAATTGTGTATTGCGTATGTCCTCCGTGGTGGCGGATGGGACCTACAATTTTACGTGGGTTCCGAACCACAAGAACATAAGAAATTTATGTAACAACTGCCTGTACATTCGCAACTACCAATTTTTGCAAAACTAAATAATTATCAATTAAATTAATTAATTAATTATCGATTTAAAACTAAAGATAGAATTTCTGGATCCAGAGGATCAAGTCATAATAGACACACATATAGTTACACTCTATATCTATCTATAACCGACATGCAAATATATCAGATCCAAAGAATCCAGTCATTTTGATTACGGTATCCATCAATACTAGTACCTTGCCGATCGAAAAATAAGTCATGGTCCATATCGATTGCGGAACAAGTCAAAATTTACAACCAATATACATTACAATATATATACTTAGGAGGAAAAGTGTAGGTGTGGCTGTAAAGACTGTACAGTAATATAGAAATGTGTGTGCACCCATTTTGGGTGTCCCATTTCAAGGTGTTTGTGGGGCAAGTGAAGATCAGGAGTTTTTCAATACCTCACAGTACTATGGGGGGCACCGCTCGGCAGAGGAATCTCTTTAAATGGGGTGTGTAAGGACAGAGAGTATCCCCTAACCCAAGATGCTGCCTCCCTATATCCCACAACACTTGTGTTGAGCTGTGGGATCTATCACCACAAAGCCTTAATTTTACTACCTTAAACTATACCCAATCTATCAACATATGCGTCTAATCGATTTTTAAACATGTTTATAGACGTGCTACTAATTACTTCTACCGGCAAACTATTCCAGCTATTTACTATTCTATGCGTAAAAAAGTTTTTGGCAACTGCTGTCTCGAACCTTCTACTTGTCAACTTACACCCGTTATTTCTAGTCCTATTATATTGAGATATTTCGAAAAAGCTATCTCTATCTACGTTATCGAACCCATTCATAATTTTGAAAACCTGGATTAGATCACCCCTTAACCTCCTAGTCTCGAGTGTTGTCAATTTTAACTCTTAAGCCTATCCTCGTACGACTTTGACCTAAGCGACGGAATCATCTTAGTTGCTCGTCTTTGAACTCTTTCGATTTTGTCTATATCTTTGCGCATATGCGGATTCCAAAATTGGACCGCGTACTCCAAATGGGGTCTAACTAATGATTTATAAGAGGAACTATAATATCGCGCGATTTGTACTCAAAATTTCGAGCTATAAAACCTAACACTTTGTTCGCTTATTGACCGCTGCTGTACTTTGTTTCGCTACTTTTAAATCACCAGTGACTATAACTCCTAAATCTTTTTCCTGCTCTACGCTTGTTAAATCTTTCCCTGACATACTATACGCAAAATTACCGTTACGCGAACCTATATGCAAAATTTTGCACTTATCAACGTTAAATCTCATTTGCCATGTGACTGACCAATCAACGATTTTATTCAGATTACGTCTATTTTCGTCATTAATCGCCCTACCACCCAGCTTCGTATCATCCGCAAACTTTAAAACGGTACTGACTAGGCCGACATCTAAATCGTTAATATATATAAGAAAAAGCAAGGGGCCCAATACAGAACCCTGAGGAACCCCACTCGCTACATTAGCCCAACACGACTGAGCTCCATCAACGACCACCCTCTGTTTCCTGCCTCGCAACCACTCTTCTAGCCAATTTATTACTACATCCCTGATTCCATGAGCCTTAGTTTTTTCAATGAGTCTTTTGTGCGTCACGGTGTCAAACGCTTTTTGAAAATCTAAATACACTACATCAACCGCCCGATGTCTATCGTAAACGTCAACCACGCTTTGGAAAAATTCTAAAAGATTAGTTAAGCAAGATTTGTTTCGCCTAAAACCGTGCTGCGTATTTCTAACTAGTTATGCAATTCTAAGTGTTCGACTATACGATCCCTAATTATTGATTCCAGTAGCTTATCTACAACAGACGTTAAACTGATTGGCCTATAATTTCCAGCCGCACCTTTATCGCCTTTCTTAAAGATACGTTTGCTAACTTGAAATTATTTGGTACGCACCCCTCAGAAATAGACGCATTAAAAATCTTTGTTAGTGGCACAACAATGCTATCTTTTAATTCTTTTAGTTGTATGGGATATATGGAATCCAGCCCCGGTGATTTACGCGTTTTCATTTTATCAATATAGCGCATTACCTCCCCTTCACTAACCACATATTATCCAAAATATTACCATTATCAAAAGGTATTATGTCTATGACCGTAGGGATATTCGTTACATCTTCTATAGTAAAAACTGACGTAAAAAATTCGTTTAGCAAGGTAGCCATTTCCTTGTTTTCAGAAACTAGATCTCCGTTTACATTTTTCAAAGGCCCCAAGACACTTTTTACTGGATTTCTATTATTGACGTATTGAAAGAATCGCTTGGGGTTTTCTTTACCGTCACGAGCTATGGAGATTTCAAATTCGCGCTTGGACTTTTTTATTACACTTTTCGCTTCACGCCTTAGAGATATGTAGTTGTTTCGTAACCAAAATTGTCTTTATCGCACTTATGTAGCCTATAAGCCCTATCTCTACTCTTTATAATGTCTCCTACTCTAGAAGTAAACCACAAGGGCTTGTTGTTTACTTTCGCACGCTTAATTTTGTACGGTACACATTCCTCATTTATAGTCCTAAATACTGTTTCGAACGATTCCCACATTAGTTTTGCGTTGGAGTTCCCCATCGTTTTCCCAATTGACGTGTGACAATTTATTTCGAAATTTACTAAAGTCTGCGTGCTGGAAGTTAGGAATTTTAGTCGAGTTAGCTGGTTTCGAGTGACTTACTGAGAGGACAAACTCTACCATATTGTGATCGCTATTGCTTAACGGTTCTATTACTTGAAGATCAGTAATTAGCCTATCATCCGTAGTTATTACTAAATCTAAAATACTGTCCAACCTCGTAGGTTCCCCAACCTTTTGAATAAGAAAGCTATCCTCGAGAAAATTAACTAAACGATTACCTTCCGCGTCTCCCTGCATTGTATCGTAATTCACGTTGGCGCAATTAAAGTCACCCATAACTAAAGCCTGCTCACTACCGATTATTCTCTTTAGTTCACGATATAACGCTTCGTCCGTATCAGCTGTTTGATTAGGGGCCTATATATAACCGCAACAACAAGTTTGAAATCGTTCAATTTAAGTTCTGCTATAGTCGAATCTATCGGTTCTGGAATTGTGTGCTTTACTTCTATAACGTTCGCAATATTATCTTTGATATACAACATAACACCGCCTCCTCGCCTACCTATTCTGTTTTTAACAAAAATCTATAACCTTAATTTGATACTCCCCTACAAAGTCACGAGTTTCAGTGCTAAGCCACGATTCATTTATCGCAATTATATCATAGTCTTTACAAGCAATTAAAGAAAAAATTCGTTTATTTTATTTCGTAGGCTACGAGCATTTAAGGATAGAACCTTCAAATTGTTTGTAATTGCGACACTTCGCGAGCGCAGGGAAATTTATGGAATTTACGCTGGGACCGTTCGAGTTACGGCAGCCTGAAAAGAAGAGACAGTATTATGAAAGTCTTCCTAAACGCGCAGCTCTCCAACGTCATTAAGATGAAGTCCATCTCCGAGGAACAAGTCCCTCCTGCCGTAGAAACTGTTCCAAAAATTCGCAAAATGCACTCCTTCCTGTTGGCAAAGAGACTTTAGGTTATTGTTAATATAGGTCGCCTTGCTGTAGAAATCGTTACGTTGGATAACACTAGGCAACAAATTTCAACTTTTTTTTTGTTACAGACACGTGAACTACTGATTCCTACTAAAGCGCTGATGCTGATTTCAGATCTGATATCAAAATTTCTCTATCACGTCCAGATTTTGTGTAACCGAAAACCCCTATTTTTCATTTTTTTTCTCACCCGCTTCTATTACGAAAGCCGTCTAAGCTACTTTTCCGTGCCACGTTTTATGTTAAGCATACTTAAATAATTAGTGAACAGGGATGTCTTTCCTCCTTTATTCTGGCTTAAGACAGACAGCGGAATTCCGCTGGCGGAGTTACCACCCCTGCGCCCAACCATCCACCCAAAGCGCGTTAGTATTTTGTTGTTACTACTGAAAGGCAAATTCCTGTTCTTAAGTGAAACTTTGGTGTGTCCTCTTCCTTTGTCGCTTGTAGGATGACGAGCTCTCCTTCTGCAGGAACCAACAATAATCTCCCATCATATTTGGGTTGAAATTACCTTGGTATCTGTTTTCCATAACTGAGATCTGTTGGTGGAAGCGCTCACCATGCTCGTCACTTACAGCCCCAAGGTTGGCCGGGAAGAAGTCAAGATGAGAATGTAAAAAATGAATTTTCAAAGACATTCTGCATCCCATTATTTCATAAGATTTAAGCATGTTTTCTACGAGTTTACGGTGGTTTTCAGCTTTGTGGTTTCCAAGAAAATTTTTGACAACTTCAACGAAAGATGTCCATGCTCCTAGTTCATTCTCATTTAGGTTAGATGGAAACGATGAGTCGTGGATGACACTGCGGATCTGTGGTCCAGTGAAAACTCCAGCTTCTAGCTTAGCATCTGTCAATATTCCTTTGAATTTATCCTTTAAATATTGGAAACCACTACCTTGATGATCCATACCCTTCACGAAATTTTTCATAAGGCCAAGTTTAATGTGAAGTGGTGGAAGATGTACTTTCTGAGGGTCAATAAGTGCTGGGTGTTTCACATTGTATTTACCAACAACATGTTCAGTTCTAGATGGCCAATCATGTTTTTTGTAGTGGTTCTTGTCATCTCTGCTGTTCCATAGACACAAAAAGCACATATGCTTTGTGTAGCCCAACTGTAACCCAAGAAGTAATGATACAACTTTAAGGTCGCCACAAATATTCCATGTGTGGTCCTTATATTTGATGAGTCTTAGCAGCAGTTTCATCGATTCATAAGTCTCATTAAGGCCAGTGGCATGTGCTACAGGTATTGAAGGTTTTTCATTGCCGTTGTGCAGTAATACAGCTTTAAGGCTAGCTTTACTAGAGTCAATGAACAGTCTCCATTCTTTTGGATCATAGCGACAGCCAATCCCTTGCATCAGACCACTGATATCGTGGCAGAAACAAACGTTTTCTTCCTGTAAGTAAAATGATGAAAACTGCAAATGGCGATGGCGGAAATGGGAAACTTTGGTGTTTGGTTGGAGAAGATTAAATTCTTGAAGTCTTGAACCAAGCAACTCTGCCTTTTCTTTTGGTAATTCCAAATCGCGCACTAAGTCATTTAACTCCGCTTGACTTAACAAATGTGGGGAAATATTTGCATCTGGAACATATATGCCATCTTTCCCTGTTTCTATATCACTAGCAGAATCTTCAGATGAACTGCTGTCTGTTATCGTTGCTGGTGGAACTGGTGGTGGATTTGTTTCATCATGTGGTACTGGTTTCATTGCTGATTCGCAGTTTGGGTACGTGATCTTTGATTTGTTTTTCTTTGTGAAACCAGCAATCTTTGTCAAACAAAAATAACAATCATTGAAGTGATTTTTCGGCTCACGCCAAACCATGGGGACTGAGAACGGCATAGCTTTTCTTTTACCATTCATCCAAGCTATTAACATTGCATTGCACTGTGCACAGCAAATATGTGGTGCCCAGTCCCTCTGTTGGTCTCCTAACTTACAGTCAAAATAACACTTGTAGGCAAGTTTAATCTTTGTTGTTATGTTTCTACGTTGTGGCTTAGGTGTATATTGTCCACAGACAAAGCAGAAGTTGTCTGGGTGATTTACACAAGCACGTCTATTTGATGCCATTTTGAATTACCATACAATATCTGAAAAAACGTAGAAAGTAATTATTACGATGTGCAAAATAAAAAGAAATACACACCGTAGTACAAAACAAATGCTATAAAAACACACAAGTCACCACAACCTGTCACTTGCTCATCAGCAGAGAGCTTCAACAACCGTTCTGCTTGACTGTCACGTAGCGACTGACCGTTGGGCCGTTGCCCGTTACTATGCTCTTGACTCAGTGTTGCCAACTCGGGATAAATTTTATTTATCAAAATTGTTCGAATTTGTATATAGTTGGCAAAAAAAATTGCTTTAACCTTGAAAAGCAAGTTTCATATTACTGGCATTAAGCCGATTAAAACCAAAATCTGGACGTGGTAGAAAATTTTACTAAAAGTGATTTGCATTTTACACAAAATCTAGACGTGATAGAAAAAATCTAATTATAGATTTGAAATCAGCATACCGAAATTAGCTAGGAGCACCTATTTGGTCTTCTGTAACAAAATCTTTGTTGCCTAGTGTAATTCGAGGAAGTATACCTGTTAAAACAATCTTATTAGTTTTTTCCTTTAATCGCTCTAGTAAGTCCCTGTACCTAACCAGCAGTTCTTCCGATCTAGAATTTAAAACGTTATTAGTACCGACATGAATAACATACGTTGTGTCCTCGGTGGTACCGTCTGTAAAATGGTCAACACTATTAGTTATATCCTCCACCCTTGCACCAGGGTAGCAGTAACGGCGCCTACGACGAGGGTTTCTCCCACAGAATTCCTCGAGCTGCCCTCGAACTATGGAATCGCCAACAAGTCGTATTTCCGGTTCATCAGCATCGTCGAAACCTAAAACAGAAAACTTATTGCTTGTTATTACTGGTAGACATGTCTTAGGTTTTCTCAATGGGGCTCCATTACGCACTCGAACGAAGGGTTGGGAACTAGGAGTAGAGTGAGGGTTATTAATACTATTTATATTATTAGTAGAAACTGAGGCAGGAGTGGTCGTAACTGGAGTCTCAAGGGATTCTAATTTTGCCGTCAGGAGCATCACCCTTTCTTCAAGCCTTAGTCTGGCCTCCTCCTCACGCTCTAACTCGTTCCTAAGTGTTATAAATACTCATCTTTTACAGATCTTTTGTCGGTAGCTTAATTCTATATTAATTTAGTATAAATTTGTGTTACAAGAACCTGTTTCTGCGTTTCAAGAACGCGGTAGACCTACGTTGTAATTTATTAATTTCCAATCCCTTGTTTTTTTGTTTTTGTTTTTTTGTTGTTCAACTAATTAAAAGCATGGCACCCCCGTCAAGTACTTGCAGTCGCTGTGAAGGGAAATTTGCTGCTTACGCGTTTACAATGGCTAATAATAATGAACAGTTAGTTTGCAGGTGGTGCTCAAGAATCGAAGTGCTGAGGAACGAGGTAGAACGTGAGAGGGAGACCAGGGTGAGACTTGAAGAAAGCGTGATGCTCCTGACGGCAAAATTAGAATCCCTTGAGACTCCAGTTACGACCCCTCCTGCCTCAGTTTCTACTAATAATATAAATAGTACTAATAGCCCTCTCTCTTCCCTTAGTTCCCCACCCTTTGTTCGAGTGCGAAATGGAGCCCCATTGAGAAAAGCAAAGACCTGTCTACCAGTAATAACAAGCAATAAGTTTTCTGTTTTAGGTTTCGAAGATGCTGATGAACCGGAAATACGACTCGTTGGCGATTCCATTGTTCGAGGGCAGCTCGAGGAATTCTGTGGGAGAAACCCTCGTCGTAGGCGCCGTTACTGCTACCCTGGTGCAAGGGTGGAGGATATAACTAATAGTGTTGACCATTTTACAGACGGTACCACCGAGGACACAACGTATGTTATTCATGTCGGTACTAATAACGTTTTAAATTCTAGATCGGAAGAACTGCTGGTTAGGAACAGGGACTTATTAGAGCGACTAAAGGAGAAAACTAATAAGATTGTTTTAAGAGGTATACTTCCTTGAATTATCCAACGAAGCGATTTCTACAGCAAGGCGACCTATATTAACAATAACCTAAAGTCTCTTTGCCAACAGGAAGGAGTGCATTTTGCAAATTTTTGGAACAGTTTCTACGGCAGGAGGGACTTGTTCCTCGAAGATGGACTTCATTTTAATGACGTTGGAGCTGCGCGTTTAGGAAGACTATTTCATAATACTGTCTCTTCTTTTCAGGCTGCCGCAACCCGAAAGGTCCCAGCGTAAATTCCACAAATTTCCCCTGCGCTCGCGAAGGGGTCGCAATTACAAACAATTTGAAGGTTCTATCCTTAAATGCTCGTAGCCTACTAAATAAAATAAATGAATTTTTTTCTTTAATTGCTTGTAAAGACTATGATTTAATTGCGATAAATGAATCGTGGCTTAGCACTGAAACACGTGACTTTGTAGGGGAGTATCAAATTAAAGGTTATAGACTTTTTGTTAAAAACAGAATAGGTAGGCGAGGAGGCGGTGTTATGTTGTATATCAAAGATAATATTGCGAAAGTTATAGAAGTAAAGCACTCAATTCCAGAACCGATAGATTCGACTATAGCAGAACATAAATTGAACGATTTCAAACTTCTTGTTGCGGTTATATATAGGCCCCCTAATCAAACAGCTGAGACGGACGAAGTGTTATATCGTGAACTAAAGAGAATAATCGGTAGTGAGCAGGCTTTAGTTATGGGTGACTTTAATTGCGCCAACGTGAATTACGATACAATGCAGGGAGACGCGGAAGGTAATCGTTTAGTTAATTTTCTCGAGGATAGCTTTCTTATTCAAAAGGTTGGGGAACCTACGAGGTTGGACAGTATTTTAGATTTAGTAATAACTAAGGATGATAGGCTAATTACTGATCTTCAAGTAATAGAACCGTTAAGCAATAGCGATCACAATATGGTAGAGTTTGTCCTCTCAGGAAGTCACTCGAAACCAACTAACTCGACTAAAATTCCTAACTTCCAGCACGAAGACTTTAGTAAATTTCGAAGTAAATTGTCACACGTCAATTGGGAGAACGTAATGGGGAACTCCAACGCAAAACTAATGTGGGAATCGTTCGAAACGGTATTTAGGACTATAAATGAGGAATGTGTACCGTACAAAATTAAGCGTGCGAAAGTAAACAACAAGCCCTTTTGGTTTACTTCTAGAGTAGGAGACATTATAAAGAGGAGAGATAGGGCTTATAAGCTATATACGTGCGATAAAGATAATCGGTTGTTAAGAAACAACTACATATCTCGAAGGCGTGAAGCGAAAAGTGTAATAAACAAGTCCAAGCGCGAATTTGAAATCTCCATAGCTCGTGACGGTAAAGAAAACCCCAAGTGATTCTTTCAATACGTCATTAATAGAAATCCAGTAAAAAGTGTCTTGGGGCCTTTGAAAAATGTAAACGGAGATCTAGTTTCTGAAAACAAGGAAATGGCTACCTTGCTAAACGAATTTTTTTCGTCAGTTTTTACTATAGAAGATCTAACGAATATCCCTACGGTCATAGATATAATACCTTTTGATAATGGTAATATTTTGGATAATATCGTGGTTAGTGAAGCGGAGGTAATGCGCTATATTGATAAAATGAAAACGCGTAAATCACCGGGGCTGGATTCCATATATCCCATACAACTAAAAGAATTAAAAGATAGCATTGTTGTGCCGCTAACAAAGATTTTTAATGCGTCTATTTCTGAGGGGTGCGTACCAGATAATTTCAAATTAGAAAACGTAACACCATCTTTAAGAAAGGCGATAAAGGTGCGGCGGGAAATTATAGGCCAATCAGTTTAACGTCTGTTGTAGGTAAGCTACTGGAATCAATAATTAGGGATCGTATAGTCCAACACTTAGAGGTGCATAAACTAGTTAGAAATACGCAGCACGGTTTTAGGCGAAACAAATCTTGCTTAAATAATCTTTTAGGATTTTTCCAAAGCGTGGTTGACGTTTACGATAGACATAGGGCCGATGATGTAGTGTATTTAGATTTTCAAAAAGCGTTTGACACCGTGCCGCACAAAAGACTCATTGAAAAAACTAAGGCTCATGGAATCAGGGGTGTAGTAATAAATTGGCTAGAAGAGTGGTTGCGAGGTAGGAAACAGAGGGTGGTCGTTGATGGAGCGGAGTCGTGTTGGGCTAATGTAGCGAGTGGCGTTCCTCAGGGTTCTGTATTGGGCCCCTTGCTTTTTCTTATATATATTAACGATTTAGATGTCGGCCTAGTCAGCACAGTTTCAAAGTTTGCGGATGACACGAAGCTGGTGGTAGGGCGATTAATGACGAAGATAAAGGTAAAATCCAGGAAGATCTGAATAAAATCGTTGATTGGTCAGTCACATGGCAAATGAGATTTAACGTTGATAAGTGCAAAATTTTGCATATAGGTTCGCGTAACGGTAATTTTGCGTATAGTATGTCAGGGAAAGATTTAACAAGCGTAGAGCAGGAAAAAGATTTAGGAGTTATAGTCACTGGTGATTTAAAAGTAGCGAAACAAAGTACAGCAGCGGTCAATAAGGCGAACAAAGTGTTAGGTTTTATAGCTCGAAATTTTGAGTACAAATCGCGCGATATTAGAGTTCCTCTTTATAAATCATTAGTTAGACCCCATTTGCAGTACGCGATCCAATTTTGGAATCCGTATATGCGCAAAGATATAGACAAAATCGAAAGAGTTCAAAGACGAGCAAATAAGATGATTCCGTCGCTTAGGTCAAAGTCGTACAAGGATAGGCTTAAAGAGTTAAAATTGACAACACTCGAGACTAGGAGGCTATGGGGTGATCTAATCCAGGTTTTTAAAATTATGAATGGGTTCGATAACGTAGATAGACGTAGCTTTTTCGAAATATCTCAATATAATAGGACTAGAAATAACGGGTGTAAGTTGACAAGTAGAAGGTTCGAGACAGCAGTTGCCAAAAACTTTTTTACGCATAGAATAGTAAATAGCTGGAATAGTTTGCCGGTAGAAGTAATTAGTAGCACTTCTATAAACATGTTTAAAAATCGATTAGACAAATATGTTGATAGATTAGGTATAGTTTAAGGTAGTAAAAGTAAGGCTTTGTGGTGATCGATCCCACAGCTCAACACAAGTGTTGTGGGATATAGGGAGGCAGCATCTTGGGTTAGGGGATACTCTCTGTCCTTACACACCCCATTTAAAGAGACTCCCCTGCCGAGCGGTGCCCCCTATAGTACTGTGAGTTATTGAAAACTCCTGATCTTCACTTGCCCCACAAACACCTTGAAATGGGAGACCCAAAATGGGTACACACACATTCTACATTACTGTACAGTCTTTACAGCCACACCTACACTTTTCCTCCTGAGTATATATATTGTAATGTATATGTAAATTTTGACTTGGTCCGCAATCGATGTGGATCCTGACTTATTTTTCGTTGGCAAGGTACTAGTATTGATGGATACCGTAATGAAATTGACTGGATTCTTTGGATCTGATATATTTGCATGTTGGTTATCAATAGATATAGAGTGTAACATATTTGTGGATAGTAGTCTATTATGACTTGATCCTCTGGATCCAGAGATTCTATCTTTAGTTTTAAATCGATAATTAATTAGTTTTAAATCGATAATTAATTAGTTTTAAATTGATAATTAATGAGTTATGCAAAAATTGGTCGTTGCCAATGTACAGGCAGTTTCGGCATAAATTTCTTATGTTCTCTTGGTTCGGAACCCACGTAAAATTGTAGGTCCCCTCCGTCACCACGGAGGACATACACAATTACGAACACAGTTAGGTAGACCAACCATGAGTGGATCCTAGGGTCTTTGTTCGTCTGAAAAATTATAACATTATAACAATATATATATATGTGTGTGTATATATGTGTGTGTGTGTATATATATATGTGTGTGTGTATATGTGTGTGTGTGTGTATATATATATGTGTGTGTGTGTATATATATATATGTGTGTGTGTGTGTATATATATATGTGTGTGTATATATATATATATATGTGTGTGTGTATATATATGTGTGTGTATATATATATATATATATATTATATATATATTATATATATGAATAGAAACGACATAAGTATTAAGGAACGTTTCCGCACACGAGGAGGAGAGATAACGAAATAATGAAAAATGAGGCGAACCGCCTATATATATATATATATGTGTGTGTGTGTGTGTGTATATATGTGTGTGTGTGTGTATATATATGTGTGTGTGTTGTGTATATATATATATGTGTGTTGTATATATATGTATGTGTGTGTATATATATATATATATATGTATGTGTGTATATATATATGTATGTATATATAAAGGGTGATCCAGAGAAATGGGACCCAAAAGAAACCCCTGTAACTCTTAAAGTATAAGTCCTTTTATAAAATCATACGCATCATTCGAAAGAGGATAGTTACAAGTTTGTACAGGGTTGTATAGGTTTTGACAATACAAGACAAGATAAGATACAAAACAAAATAAAAGTGTTAGTTAAAACTAACCCTTCAAGATGACTGCATGGACTGTGGGACAGCTGCGTTTCATAACTGAGCAATATTATGAGCATGGAAGAAGTGTAGTTTCAGCTCAAAGATCTTTCAAGACAAATTTTCAGATGTCAAAATCACCTTCTAAGAAAGTAATCCGTCGGTGTGTCAGAAATTTTTCCCTAACTGGCAGCATTGGAAAAAGAAAACCAACTGGAAGAGTGCGCACAGCAAGGATAGACGAGATCATTAACAGAACTCATGAAATTGTACAGGATAATCCTAACATAAGCATCAGACCTGCTTCTCAGCTGTTAGGAGTTGGATATGGAACAACACACCGTATATTCAAGCAAAATTTAATGCTCTTTCCATATAAAATTCAAACAGTGCAACAACTAAACGATGGAGATTTCGCACGAAGACGACAATTCTGTCAATGGATCCAACAGAAGGTAAATGACACCACCAATTTTCTAGCAACTTTGATTATGTCAGACGAAGCCCATTTTCACTTGAATGGAACTGTAAACAAACAAAATTGTCGTTTCTGGGCAACAGAAAATCCATTGAATATTACCGAAGTCCCGTTGCATAGTCAGCGTGTAACTGTTTGGTGTGGTCTTACTGCATCTCAGATCATAGGGCCGTACTTTTCGAGGATTCCACCGGAAACACGGTCACTGTAAATGGTGATCGCTACGAAAAAATGTTGACCGATTTCCTTATTCCTAAATTACGAGATCTTTGTCTAGAAAACCACTGGTTCCAACAAGACGGAGCTACCTGCCATACCACGAGGAACTGCATGGCAGTTTTGCGTCAAACGTTTCCAGGCGAGTTAATCTCAAGATTTGGAGACGTTGAATGGCCCGCAAGGTCTCCGGATTTTTCTCCCTTAGATTATTGTCTCTGGGGATATTTAAAGAGTAGGGTCTACAGAAATAACCCAACGACCTTGCAAGAATTGAAGGCCGCCATCACAAATGAGATATCAGGCCATACCACCGCACACTCTTGCAAAAGTGATGCAGAACTTACAAGCGAGAACACTGGAATGCTTGGCAACTAATGGAGCACATTTGAAAGGAGTCATTTTAAAAAAATAAATATTTCGTAATAAACTTGTAACTCTACTCTTTCGAATGATATATAGTTTTTATGAAAGGAATTAAATATTAAGAATATTTGGCTTTTTTTTATGGGTCCCATTTATCTGGATCACCCAGTATATATATATGTATGTGTATATATATATATATATATGTGTGTGTGTGTGTGTGTATGCTATATACACCTTACCGCGCGACGATTTCTTTTTTCGCGAAGGTCAAGTTTGTCGCCCCTCCTCTCGAGTTGGCTTGGTGAAGTAGTGAGTTTGATTCTTGAGCTTTCCACCTCACATAGCCAGCTACGCTCGGCTAATTGGGGATTGATCTGAGCCAGGCGTCTAGTCTTCTTTTGAAGATGTCCATTGCAACTCCCTTCGTGTTTCTTAGTTCTTTGGGCAACTGATTAAACAGTTTTTGTCCTCTCATTACAAAACTATGTTCTTTCAGGGTTAAGGATGTTTCCTCTCTCGCCTTCAATTTGGGAATACGACACAATCTACCGTTTCTATCTTCCATCGTTGTCTGGGGAGTTATAGGGTTCAGATTAAGATTAGGGACTAGTTTCTCCATTATTTTCCAAGTGTAAATAATGGTGTATCTCTCTCTTCTCCTTTCCAGTTAATAAAAGTCTAGTTCGCGTAACCTTTCCCAGTAATTTAGTTTTTTGCACCCATTGATCTTTGCTGTGAAGCTTCTCTGGATCCCTTCCGACTGTCTAATGTCTTCTTTTTTATATGGGGATGTTAGGACCGAGCAGTATTCCAATTTGGGTATGATCAGGGTTTTTAGTAGAGGAATCATTACATTCCTATCCCTTCTTTTAAAGGTTCTCTATATCTGTCCCTTTATTCGCTTTGTTCTTTTTACTGGTATCTTATTTTGTGTTTCAAATTTCGCATCTTTCATTACAACCCCTAAATCTTTTGCTCTGGAATTTCTTTGAATTTCCTGTCCATTTGGGGTATAATATTCCATGGATTTTAAGTCTTTTCTTTTTCAGTACCGTAATAGCTGAAATTTCTCGGTGTTAAACTTCATATTGTTGTCTTCCGTTCACTTGTTACTGTGCTGTCTCTGGTACCGTCCTCATCTATGTCAGTTAGCATGATTATGAAGAGTACTGGAGCTAATACTGTTCCTTGTGGTACTGAGCTGAGGACTTCTGATGAAGATACTCCTTGTACTGTAACGACTTGCCGCTGCTCACTAAAGAAATTATATATCCATTTTCTTACTTATCCTTTTATTCCCATATATTTCAGTTTATGTATTATGATTCCGTGGTCACTCTTGTCGAACGCTTTAGCAAAGTCTGTGTATAGTACATCATAGTTTTCATTAATTTCAAGTGCACCAATAATGTTGTAGTGTTCAACTAGTTGTGATAGGCATGATCTGCCTGACCGAAACCCGTGTTGGTTATCAATGAATTTTTTCTGAGTTTTCAAAGAGTCATAGATTGTCTAACTATTCTTTCAAATATTTTAGTGAGATGAGGTGTAAGCGACACTGGCCTATAGTTTTTATCCTAGGATGCCCGGTATTTCTCCCGTGTGTAGTGATCGTCTCCATATCCAGTATAGGGGCTCAGTGATTGCATTCTTGCAGTTTTTGATCAGTGTGGTATTCCTTTTATCCGGTCCTGCCGGTGAGTATGTTTTTAGTTTCCCTATGGCTTGTGTAATATCATCGGTCGTAATGTCGAAATTTGTTATACTTTCCCATTGTGGTTCTTCTTCAAAGAACGCGTTTCTATCGCATATCAATTTGTCAGCTTTTGGGATACCGAAAGATGATTCATACTGAGCTCTTAATATTTCAGATACTTCTGTTAGATCATCAGATAAAGCACTGTTCTCATTTTTTTAAAGGTCCGATAGTCGCATGGTTTTTCGACTTTCTTTTTGCGAAATTGTAGAAATATTTTGAGTTAGCCTTTATCCCTTCTATAGCGTCGTCATCTTCTTTTTCTGTATGCTTCTCGATTAGTTCCTCTATGAAGACGTCGATACTTTGCAGTTTATCATTTAATATTTTTGTGATGTTATCTTTACAATTACTTAATTTTGCAGTCACTCTTTTTCTCTTTCGAAACAATGCCCTCTTTTGTCTCTCGAACCTGCTTCTCTTTCCTCGTTATATATATATATATATATATATATATATATGCTGCAAACCCACAAGGAAAAAGAAAAACGATTCCAAGGCCTTTCGTGTATTCAAAGCTACACCTCGTCAGGGATTTCCCTGATGAGGTGTAGCTTTGAATACACGAAAGACCTTGGAATCGTTTTTCTTTTTTCTTGTGGGTTTGCAGCATTCATTCATTTCACGTGTTTTATTGTGAAATTCATCCCATATATATATATATATATATATATATATATATATATATCAATGAAAAGAAGGACCAACGCAACAGCAAACATTTTCGTATGTTTTTTATACTTCAAACGTTTCGACAAATCTTTTGTCATCATCAGATAATTATACATCTTTAAACCTTAAAACAAAAATAAGAATAAATAATTAAAATTACATCAATACAAAGAAAATTAAAATCACTAAAATTAAATTAAATTAAAATTACCTCAACTGGGAAATACACAATGTTTACGTCAGTAGTATGCCCGAAAAATGGACGAGTTCAATGCATTTGCATAATGTTACGTAATGCTGCAATGTTGCAAGAGCGCCACCCCCACCCCTTTTGTTGCAAGTGTGCCACCCACCCCCCTTTGTTGCAAGAGTGCCGCCCCACCCCCCTTTGTAGCAAAAAGAAAGTAACGGCCTTTGTTGCCAACCCCAAAGTGGGATTGCAAGGGGTATGCAACTTCGAGGCGGAGTTCTCCCCCAAGCTGAACCCCCCAAAGGGGTATACCTAACCTAAGAGGCCTCTATGAGAGGGAAGGGGTTTCCTCACCCCCCAAAGGGGCATACCTATCCAAAGGGCGCCTCTTTTGGGAGGAAGGGGTTTCCTCACCCCCCAAAGGAGCAGAAAGAGATCGGAAGAGAGAAAGAAAGTGGAGTCTTTGCTCGGCGGACTGCCGAGCTCATATGGATCCATCGTCCATCATCTGGCCCCTTATAATGCCCCTAAGCAGCCAGTTGGCTGAGTTGCCAGACAACGCCATATATAATTATTATTCGGTCAGTTGGCGGCTGAGTTGCCAGATTCGTTATTTATTTTAAATAAGCTTATGTTACAGTTGGCTGAGCTGTCAGCCTCGTTACTTATCTATTCAATTACTCTGTTTTAGAAAATGATATAAACGTGTTCAAGGAATAAATAAAAAACCATTACAACGTTCTGTTTATTAATTATTGGATATACAATAGGATATATATATATATATATTAATATATATATATATATATATATATGATCAAATAATAGAACGGGGAATATATAATCATGCAAAGCATAGTATTAACTAAATATTAGAAAAATATATATTTATATTATATATAGTCGTACAAAACATGGAAAATATATAATCATACAAAGCACAGTATTCATCAAATATTAGAAAAATATAGTTATATCAAATATTATAGGAGAAATATAGTTATATTATATATAATTGTACAAAACATAGTATTAACCAAATATTAGAAAAATATATATATATATACTTATATTAATTATATATAATCTACAAATCGCAGTATTAGCAAAATATTACAATAAAAACATATGTATTTTCTTTACGTTCTACGGTACAAAACGGTCAATTTAATGCTGATTGATGCTACATCAACATCGGCATTACTCTGCGCGATGTGGGAAAAGCGCTGAAGCATCAACTCACCGCTTAACTGATACGGCGGTTTATATTCAATGTAAATGGCTTTCATATCATTCAATACTATTTTTGTACCCACTTTACACTCGGCAGGTAAGTTGTCTTTAAGCGTCACTAGAACGGAATCAAAAGCACGCGCAAAAACGTCATCGTTAACTATGTCATTAAATACAAGTTTATAATCATGCCTTTCCAATCGAGGGTTTTTTCTTAACGTACCGAACTTTTCAATCGTGAACTCTTCTTCACCCGGCATAGCGACAATTTAAATAATCTTCCAAGTCGCAACGGCAGCTATCTACTATATAGAGGTACAGTTCTTCAGGGTAGACAGTGTAGGCGAGCTCAGCTCTCTACCTCTCAAGCGTTTTGTACCAAAGCTCGGGATATTTCGAAGAGTCTAAGCCTTTTAAATACGCATCCAGATCTAGCCCGTTCTCTCCCTGCGCATTCCTACATTCAACAAATCCGTCGAGCAGAGCGGTGTAAGCGTACTCAAGTGTTTTGTCAAAGTAAATCATGTCTGAGATGCGTGTCTCTAATATAGGTTTCAGCTTACGGAATCCAACGATCTCAAACATTCTGTCAAGGAGACGTCGTACGAGGCGTTGAGAATGCTTCTCAAAGGGAGTTCCATCGTATTCATCGAGATGACTATGGCACATCCACTCGGTGCAAGCTCTGAGGAGACTATGAGCCGCGTGAGGCACGCAGGCAGGCAGGAACGGTTCGGTGGGCGGTTGACTCACCCTGATGATACGTGAATGGGTTTGTTCGAACCCGTATGAACCGTGAGGTGCGAGTCGCACCATAATCTAATGAAACCTGTGCAGCGCTGACCGAATTGTTGTACCCCATTATATTAGGTAGGGGTTTTGAGAAATTTTCCGGTACAAGAACTAATTTCAGTTTTAACGTTTTATCACTACCACTTCCCTGAATACGCACCAGACAGTTTCCCTCAGGGTAAATTTCATGAATTAGGCACATTTTATAATGTTTTATCTCCGAAAAATCTTCACACTGCGGGGCGCTGTTAGAGAGAAACGTGTTCATATTTAGGCTTTTTATTTAACAGGCGATACTCATCTCTAAAATCTGTTAAAAACTCACATAACCCTTTAGCTACAACCTCACTACAAACCTCATCATGATATATATTAATGTAGTGGTAAAAATACTTAAGATTGTCCATGATGACAAGATTTACATTTTCAGCCGTAGGGTATGAGTAATCGACATGGTGTAGCATGATATAATACCGTTTATCACACCACTCATCCACAAGGCTCACTACCCATAACTGCTGTTTAGCTTCTGAGCGTGCCGCTTCTTCTACCACGCGGAGCACGTGTCTCTTTATAAAGCCTAGTTCTACAACATACTTCAGTATATCGTCAGTACAGCGAAATCCTACAACTCCCTCGCCAGAATATCCGTAGAGTATTTGAATAGCCTGACTCTTCGTACGATTCAATGCATCCTTAAAAGAGTCAAAGGTGGCTGGGATAGGGAGTTTTTCAGTATCCACTACATCTACGCCCTTTACTGAATACCACTTCATAAATGTTGAACACGCGATATTAAAGATGGCCATTTTCTTCTACGCGGGAGAGAATACACGTCTGAACTCAAGGGTATACAGAGGTCAACTGAGAACGCGGGGAGAGAGGTCTGCTCAGGCTACGGGATGAATCACGTCCCCGGTCTTACAGTGGGCGGGGCATAACTTTACTGTACAGACGCACACACGCAAAGTGAAACACAAGTCGATGCATGATTTATTTAATAAACGAAATAATCAGTATGTATATATTTAGAAATACGTGCAATAAATAAGTTAGCAATAGACCCATCAAAGTTTATAGTAACCCAAGGGTACGGTATCATAGGTACCAGGTAACTGGTAACGTTTCCTATAGGTGTTACGGCACACCTTTGTACCCCTAAGTTCCTTCACACACCCCAGCTTCTGCGCCCGAAAATTGTGGGTGCCTACAACTAGTGGGGAGGCCGTTCGCCCTCATCATCGTCCAAGCACACTAGATCCTTCAGCGAATCAAAGTTACCGACCCGCTGATTCGCTTGGTTAAGCGTGATACCCTTTGCCTTCACGATATATTTCGTTTCATTCCCTATCCTCACCCGTACCCCATAAGTTTTAGGTCCTGTTGAGACAAAGGATTCGGGGTATGCATTGTCCCCATACTCATCCTTGATCTCATCAGTGAGCTCGCCGAGGAATTCACCAATTGCAGGCATGTATTCACCCTCCCTCGCTGTGAATATCACGGTATCTGTATCGGCATACAAGACTCGCTGCCCAAGAGAATGCAATAGACCCCTAAGTTTGATGCTGGCGTAGGCTGTTGAGAAGCTGGCTACAGGAATGTTTATAACCCTTGAGGTATCTGTGGCCAATTCAGTGTTGATGTACTTTATTATGTAAGTATTACCTACATTCATGATTTCTATGACTTTTTTATTGGGTGCGTTCGCATAATCTCAGACTTCGCAATAGCTTTGTGCCAAATGAACGTTACTCTTGCCAGTATTCTGTGCAAATTTTCCCCATAGGCTGTTTAAACACAACTTTTCACTAAAGCGCTTGCCAGGATTCTTTACAATTTGGGCGTCATCAAGTTGTATACCTTCGTGGTCGCGGTAACGTTGAATATAGGCAGACTTTTCATCTTCGGTGTCAACTCCTCGCGGATACCCTGATGCCTCAACCTTATCCTTCAAAATTGCGTTTATATACGGTGTGAAAAGGTTGGGTACCTTCTGAAACCTCCAAACCTCATGTATCTTCGGTATTCTATACGCATGGCGTACGGCTAGGGCCAGCTCAGGACTTGTATATATGCCTCTGATCTTATGCTGGTGGGGTGTATTGTTACAATTACCGTTATTCTCTTCCGCACACTTCACGCACAGGGGAAACATGAGCTTGTGTTCAATGACGACGGTTAAGATCGGCATCCATAATTCGCGAGGGGCGAGCACGTCTACGAACGAGAGCCCAAAGTAGCGATCATTCAAATTTCTTGAAAATTCATTGATGGAGGGCAGGCTAGGACCCACCAATTTCTCAGGAGCACCCACGGGGTAAGGGTTGTTCTTCATCACGTATGGGTACAAAGAACAGAAGTCGTAGTAGTGAAGTTTCACACCCTCCGTAGGTGGAAAGTATAGCTTGAAAGGGTTTGTACGCCCATCGAACAAGCTATCACCGCATTTGAGAGGATCCAGTACCGTTGAACGCTTGATCGTGTTTATTTCCTCAGGTACACCTCGTCTGTCTCCATCCGTGCATCATATTCATGTTCCCACAAGACTTTGTGAGTGAACTGGGACCCTATAAGTTGATCGCGGGTGCGGGTCCATGCAAGACAGTCGGCAGGAGATCTACCGTGGATATCTCCGGTGATTCCAGACTCAGGACGGGGGCATCCATGCCACCAGCATCCGTTAAAGAAGTATACAGTCTTCAAACCAGTGAAACGGTTTTCACTTACTCCATCAACCCAAAAAACACGGCCATTAATCTTAATGGGTAATTCACCCGTGTTGCGGGCGTGCTTTATGTATACGCCTGTCTGTTGCTATAGGTGTATGAGCCAGTAAATAGCCTTGTGTCTGTAACTGCGGGGATTGTTCCTGTAAATAATGGCTAAGGTGGCTTTAGGCATGAAGTTGTTCTTGAACACCGTAAAGCAGAGTGACGCGATGGTGGTTGCTACTTGCAGCGGATCGCATTTGAAACGGCCTATGTACATTCTTCTAAAGGCCTGGAAACATACTCTAAGCACGGGTACATCATTCACGCAATAACGCACCATACAACCATAGTTAAAATAATGTTTGGGTGGAGGTAGACCCACGTAATTTAAAGTCTCGCTAGTGAGGAATGTGTAAGGGAAGTAGCCTTTTGATACTTCAGCTGCTACCCCAACCAATCACCTTGGGTAGCTTTGCTAATTTACAAGGGGTGAATAATAAAGTATCTTTAAGTTGCACATTACCTCTTATTTGCATCTGTATAAGTTTGTTTCCTCTTTTCAAGGGATCACCTGTAAAAATATCAGCGGACTCGTGCTCGAGCAGCTCCTTATAAAAGAACTGTGTGTCAAATTTTGCCCCGTTATGGGCAAGAATATACACAGCCGACAAGTTCAAAAAATGACTAACTTGACAATATAGGACACAAATAGTTTCACAGGGCTATCGTGGACATTCGTTTTAAAAACGTTTGTCCGTTTACCACATTTGTGACACTCATCACACTCGATCTCCATACACTCGTCGCAGATAGTCTGGCTCACAAGTAAATGTGGAACTACCTCTTTGGTTTCGGCAGTCGTATATGTTTCTATATCGTGGTATACAGTTATACATGGGCTGCTTTTAGGCTTTGCGTCTTTCATATAACATACATGCTTAATGCCATCCGCCTTATATTTCTCATGGCATGTAGAACAGTGAATTTCATCACATTTATGCTCAAACTTTCCCAATTATCCTTCATGTGAAACATACCACATTCACAGATTCTCATTTTCCTGCACGTGCCAATTGATTTATGGAGCTCAAAACAGTTATTGTTGAAAAATGTGCGTCTACACACATTACAATCCCTCTTCTCAGCTTCAACTACACGGCTTTCACATTTGGGGCTTTTACACTGTTCACATACCATGTGGCAATCTTTACAATGTTTCACTATATCATCTGCAAACTCGAGACACCCCTTACACAAATCATGATGTCGCCCATATTTTCGACTTTTATCATAACTCGCGTAAAGGCACCTTATATTACGGATGGGGAGATACGTTGTACCTGACAGTCCTAAAATAAGTAGGGGTCTTGTACGATCTCTCACATTGCTTTTAAAAACATACACAGTCCTACGACGATCATCCAGGCCAAATACCACTATACGGACATTCATTTTCTGCTCTACCCTTCTCAGTTCTTCAGGACCCATATTAGTCAAATTCAAGTTCACAGTCTACAGCTAGTTTACGGGCCCGCTCCACAATCGTAGGCAACCAAATGTTTTTTACCCGTGTATTTTGTACAGTAAACATACGGGCCAAGACTACTGCTATAAAGCCGCATCCACGATCGACGTATATATACCTTCTATAAATAGCCTGAGAATTGAAGTTACGAGTATACGGAGTGGTACTACGTCCCGCAACACGAAATACACGGTCAATATTTACGGTGAAGTTGTCCATATTGAATGCTATAATACTTTGGGCAGCTTGCTTTATACGTGCTAATATATAATCTATATCCTCAGCAGCCAAACGTCTAAATGGCACTACCACCCAAAAATCATCTACATCGTTATCATGTGAGCCAAAACTGAAGGACAGACTCGTCTTGACTTCCTGCTCGTCGCGGTTCTGAAGGGCAAAATCTACAATGTGCTCTACAACGCGACGTAGCCCGCGCTCAATTCCATTGTTATACAGGGATCTAGGGTCAACCCTGACTATATACCGATTTCTAGTCAAGGCTGGGGTAGGGGTTGCGGAGCGCACCAACTCAAACGTTATATCATCCTCAACAGAACGAGTCACCGCTGAGGAGGATGGACGAGTGCCTATATTGGACGATGTGGGGATTGCGCCGGAAGACGTTGAGAGCTGGGGTTGTACCGCGAATTGTCCATTAGCCGGCGCGTATTTCGCCCGCTTTATACCTGACGTGGAGGACTCTTCAGCGTGCCGCCGCTTTGATTGTGCCGCCGTTGAGTGTATGGGCCTTGTAGATGAACGGCCATTGGATTCACCCGTGATGTCGATGATGGTGGGCTGTACATCGTCGTCATTCACGGTTCTGTGGAAGAAGAAAACAAAATATAAGGAACAGTACTCGTTATTTTGATATTCTGCAAATGAGTCACTTAGGGGTGTGACGTGTTAGAAATGGATGCTGTACAAAAATTCAGATTCACGAGCCCATCCACATGTATTATATCTGAACGTACGGGATGTGGTAAAACGGTGTTTATGATTAAAATTACTAAAGAAAAGGGTGAAATGTTCTCAAAATTTGTGCATAAAGTTATATGGTGCTATTCGACATACCAATCCGTGTTCAACGAGTACCAGGACGATGTTTTGCTCCATAAGTAGGCTGACCATACGTACCGTTTTGAACGGGACAGTACCGTTTGTTTTATATTTCCTGGCCGTCCCGTCGTTTTAATAAAAATGTCAATTTTGTCCCTGTTTATGTACTTACTTTTTCATGAATACAGAATATTACATAACCCCGTCCCTTTTTTGCCATCCCGATGTCCCGTTTTTGTCTGAAGGAAATATGGTCAGCCTATCCATAAGGGGGTCTATGACGTTAATTCACTGAAGGGAAATGAACATACAGTCATCGAAATTGACGACCTCATGTTGGAGATGGATAAAACGTTTGCCGAGACATTTATAGTATTCCCCCACTACCTTGACATAAGCGTGTTCTTCATCAATCAGAATCTATTTTTCAAAAATAGAGATGTCACAAATTGTGGTATTAGCCAGTCAAATGTTCCCGAGTCAGCGTAAGGAGTTTTTGGAGGTTTATAAAGAGGTCACAAAGCAACGTAATGGATATTTGCTTTGTGACCTTCACCCACGAAACGCGTTTAGGGTACTTCTAAGAACGAATAAATTTCCAAACGAGCCTGAAACCGTGTACATTCCAGAATGATGAATAGGCTAAAGAACTACCATGAATTAATAAAAATCTATCAACGACTGCCTCGGGCGTTGCAGCAGATGCTTGCTAAAAATATCGACTCTGACTTTTTAAAATGCATCTGCGAAATCTGCCTGGATGTTATAAAATGTAATATTCCAATGAAATCCTGTCAGAAGGCTCGCTTACGTCGTTACAAGAACATAATACGTACGCTCGCCCATAAAAGTCAGACTGTCGGTAAGAAAAGGCGTATTACTGTACAAAGAGGCGGTTCGTTCCTACCCATCTCATTTTCAATTTTGGGTCCTTTACTGACTAGCTTAATATAATGAAGGTGGTTGTGATCCCGCACGAGGTGTATGCTTCATTACAAAGGGCCCCAGATGCGGTTGTAGAGCTCCGTAAAAGTAGGCTTAAAAGAATGGAGAGTAAGCTACTATCCCTATTAAACAGTGAAAAGATGCCTGATGAGTAAAGGGTTTTGTATCACGAGGCTTTGCAGGAATTTCTTTGCAGGAGCTCAACGCATTTATTATGGAAAAATTTGCGTCTACACACATTACAGTCCCTCTTCTCAGCTTCAACTACACGGCTTTCACATTTGGAGCTTTTACACTGTTCACATACCATGTGGCAATCCTTACAATGTTTCACTATATCGTCCGCAAACTCGAGGCATCCCTTACAAATATCGTGATGCCTTCCATATTTTCGACTTTTATCATAACTCGCGTAAAGGTCCCTTATATTACGGATTGGGAGATACGTTGTCCCTGACAACCCTAAAATAAGTAGGGGTCTTGTACGATCTCTCACACTGCTTTTAAAAACATACACGTTCCTGCGACTGTCATTCATCCCAAATACAACTGTACGAACATTCATTTCCTGCTCTACCCTTCTCAGCTATTCAGGACCCATATTACGGTCAAACTCAAGCTTGCAGTCTGAAGCCAGTTTACGGGCACGCTGCACAACTGTCGGCAACCAAATTTTTCTGGCCCCCGTATTTAGTACAGTAAACATATGAGCTAAGACTACTGCTATAAGGCCGCAAACATGATCGTTGTTTATCTGCCGTCTGTAAATAGCCTGAGAATTGGAGTTAAGTGTATAAGGTATGGCCGTATGACACGCAACACGGAATACCCAGTCAATATCTATCGTGAAGTAGTCGATGTTGAAGGCTGTACTACTTTGAGAGGCTTGCATTATACGACCCATAATATATTCTATATCTACAGCAGCCAAGCGCCTGTATGCTATTACTACCCAAAAATCATCTACATCCACGTCATCTGACCCGAACCCGAAGTACAGCTTCTTCCTGACTTCACATCCGTCGCTGTTCTGAGGACAAACTCCACAATACACTCAACTAAGCGCCGTAGTTCGTGCTGAACACCAAACCATGGTTCGTGGGTCGACCCTGACTACGTACCGGTTTCTAGTTAGGGCTGTGGTGGGGTTGGCGGTGCGTGCCAGCTCGAATGTTATACCATCCTATACAGAATGAGAAGCTGGTGCTGTGGAGGTGCGATCGGAATTGAAAAGGAATAAGGGAGCACATTTTTATTTGAGGAAGAAACTAGTGTGGGGGTTGTGTCGTAAGACGTAGAGGGCTGGGGTTCCATTACTGGAGGTCTAACAACCGGCCAACTTCTGGCACGCTTTATACCTGGCGCGGAAGGCAAATCGTCAACAACTTCATAATGCCCCAGCTTTCTCCTCGAATTGTCGCGTGGGGGTGTTACAGGTGTCGCTTGTCGGGGTTTGCTAGCGGGTGTGAAGCCTGTAACCACAACTACACGGTCATCGGAGTCTTCTGTAATATCAATGATGGGGACATGTTGCTGGCGCAGCGCCTCATCGTCATCCACTTTTCTGTGGAAGAAGAAAAACAAGACTGTAAAATATAAGGTCACCACTTAAATATTTATTATATTTTGTAAATGATCCAGTTAGGAGTGTGACGTGTTAGAGATAGATTCTGTACAAAAATTCAGGTTCACGAGTCCATCCACATGTATTACATCTGGCCCTACAGGATTTGGTAAAACTGTGTTTATGCTTAAAATTATTAAAGATAAGTGGGAGATTTCTCAAAATTTTTGCATAAAGTCAAATGACATACCAGTCGGTATTCAACGAGTACCAAGATGATATTTTGTTCCACAAAGGTGTATATGACGTTAATTCGTTAAAGGGAAATGAACGTAGTCATTGTAATTGACGATCTCATGTTAGAAATGGATAAAATGTTTGCCGGGACATTTACAGTGTTCTCCCACTACATTAACATAAGCGTATTCTTCATTAACCAGAATCTATTTTTCAAAAATAGATTCATGCGCGATGTGTCGTTAAATACACAATATCTAGTCTTATTCTCGCAACGTAGAGATGTGTCACAAATTGGGGTATTAGCCAATCAAATGTTCCCAAATCAGCGTAAGGAGTTTTTGGAAGTTTATAAAGAAGCTACAAGTCAACGTTACGGATATTTGTTTTGTGACTTCAACTGCGAAACACGTTTAGGGTGCTTCTAAGAATGAATATATTCCCAGACGAGCTTGAAACGGTAATATTCCAGAATGACAAAGAGGCTAAAGGAATACCTTGAATTAATAAAAATCTATTATCGACTGCCCCGGGCTTTTCAACAGATGTTTGTTAAAAATATTGACTCCGCCTTTTTAAAATGCATCTGAGAAATCTGTCTTAATGTTGTAAAATGTAATGTACCAATGAAATCCCCACAGAAAGCTTTCCGACACCGTTACAAGAACATAATACGCACACTAGCTCGTAAAAGTCAAACTTGGGGAAGAAAAGACAAATTATTGTACAAAGAGAGGGTTCATTCCTACCCATCTTATTTTCAGTTGAGGAAATGAAGAAAGTAGTCGTGATTCCACACGAGGTGTATGCTTCACTGCAAAACTCAAAGAGTCCGGATACGATTCTGGAACCCCGTAAAAGCAGGCTTAAAAGAATGGAAAGCGAATTGTTAGACCTATTAAACAGTGAAAAGTCACCTGATGAGTTAAGAATCTTATTCCAAGAAGCTCTGCAAAAACTTCTTCACATGAGTACGAAAATTAAAAAAATCCGGCAGAGATCTCCGTAGTTATTAGGCACAGCACAGACGACGTTGAACATGGAGGCATAGGTCCTGGGGTCGCGGCTAGAGATGACCAGGCAAATAATAACGAATCGACCCCACAACATATCGAGCATGTATTAAAAAACAGTCTCCCACATACATTGAGAAATAAAGGCTTAAGTCTTTATAATCTATTGAGTGAGGACTCCATTATACAGTGGACCGATACAGGTGGGGTCATTGTTGAAGGAGCAAGGGTACAGGGCTCGAATATCGTTGACATCGTCCATGACCTGGTAAGAAAATGGGATAGGCCCTCACCATTAGGATGGAAGCATATTAAAGCAAGACTACAACAAATAAATGTCCCCAAAACATTGATAGGAAATCTGAACAGGTTAAAAGACTTGGAGCAAGTCTCGCATGTGCCACAAGTGAGCACGCCATCATCCCCAGCTGTAGCACTTCTGAAGAGGAAAAAGACCAAACAACAACAATCGACCCTCCTCGCGTGCCTCTAAAATACGCAAATGGCTAACATATTAAGAAAACGTTATTATGACATTTCTATTTCAACCTCCTACGGCGGCGTTGATAGACTGTACAGAGGTGTCTATAATGAGGGAGTATATAAAAAAGATGTTGAGGGGTTTCTGCGGGAGAAAAGCCTGTGAGAAAAAGGTTTAAAACAGCCAAGACAAGAGCGGCCTTGATTGACTCTATTTGGCAAACGGATTTAACAGAAATGCAAAGATACTCAGTGTATAATGGTGGCTACCGCTACATCCTATTCATAATAGATGTATTCTCTGGATATCTTTGGTAAATTCCCCTGAAAAATAAATCGCCTGAAACAGTTGCTAAAACCACCAAAACGTTAATGTTGAAAGAAAACAGGATTCCAGGCTATTTTTGTACGAACATGGGGAAAGAATTTATAGACCAAGCTTTTCAGAGCATGTTGACGGAGTTTAATATCAGTTACTACTAGTGAAGTACATAAGTGGGGGCCATAGGGGGCATAGGCCCTCCCCATTGTAAAAGTTATTACTAATCTCATTAAAGATATTTGCAAAAAAAAATTAAAAATCGATAACTTTGCAACATTCACCACAAAAAATCTTGATGTCAGATGGAATTTCAGTTATTTAATGGTTACCAGGACATATTATTAACTCAAAACTCAAAATCAATTTTGGCTGGCTTAAGAACGTTTATATACATGTCTTTATACGTACGATTATTTTGCGCAAAATTAATTCGTTTCCCATAAATTTGAAATAAAATGCAACTGGAGCCTTCGAAGATGCAATTCATTTTGATTCCAAATGAATCATCATCAATTTTGAATTGACACACACACACACACACACACACACACACACACACACACACACACACACACACAAAATATATATTAGGGCGGTTCAAATAAATGAAAACTAAAAATTCAAGCAAGCATGTACTTTTTTTATTAGATTTAAGAACATAAAACTCTGAGACGAATTTGAGTGGATCCGAGTGTATTTACTCATTGCTCAAGCATTAGAATATGTAGAGTGGTTGAATTGGATAAATAACATTTAGATAACCAATGAATTCGCACAATATAACGTTCAGTGATGGCACAAATGCATTGACATCACCTTAATATCATACATGAAATCTAGTCACCTGAACATTTACCGGTGGCCACTGTCGACTTATTGTGGTCAGGAAATTAGTGCCAGTGCATTTCCATTACGTGTAAGAGGAACTGCTTTTGAGTCTCGGCTTTGGTAATGGTTGCATTGAAATTCTTTATCATGGACACGCCACTTTCAGTACTCGTTGATAACATTGAGTCTTTCCATGGATAGAAGGGCTCGTTAGTCGTCTTCGTGATTTTTCCACTCATCAGGAGATGTTCTAAGAACCCTCGGCTGATCTTGAAAGTATCAAATAACTTGAATGACGCTGAATCGACAAAGTCTGAGAGATCCATCCTCTCTACTGAAACGTTTCCTTTGTATTTTCTCCGATCTTTCTTTAGTGTTCCTCTCTGTAATAAATTTGCTGCCTCAACCATTTTCATCTTTGTTTTCCGATAAGGTTTCAAACGAAACAAAGCCAAACCAGGAGGAGATTGTAGACACCAATCGACCAGGAAAGTACTCCGGGGGAGGGACGTTAGGCAGGAGACAGGGAATGCTTGAACTCCCGTCTCTCCTGTCACTGTCCTCCTTAGCTGATCTTTTTCCGTGTCTCATCTACCCTGTGATCATTCCAGCATGCTCTCAAACACGCTTCTCCCTCTATTCCTCACTACACATACATGCACCTTACACATTACACAATCTTTTCAAAATTTCTAAAAAAACAAAAGCAAACAAGGCATCATTGAACCTTGAAGACGTTGTTTTTCGCTTTCTTCTTCTGTGGAGGGATCACTTGCGGGCGTTTACCCATAACCACTCCCCTCCTTCCTACGTAAAAAAAATCAAATCAGATCCCAAGTACCATAGGTGGCGCTGGAAGGCAGTAAAGGCGGCACTACTGGAAGCTGCGTTGAATTCACTGTAAGTACTAAGCTCCTTGCAGAAATTGAGTTCATTAATTGGTGCATCACTTGCCATCGGGGAGGAGTACCATGCTTTTAACATGCACCATTGCGACGAAAAGGCAGAATTCAAGTAGGTTCTTCTCTTCAGCTTGTGACATCTCAAACCGTCCCCGAAATAATTACGAGTAGATTTAAAAAGCATAAATGGACTTAGCCATCCATCTGGCATGGTGGAACTTGCCTGACTTTCGGAATTTCATTTCTTTAGGTGGTGTTTCACCAAGGAAAATCAGTGTCAGATCCAGCATTTCATGGTCGTCGTCCCTTGGCATTGAGCTGGCATCTTAACATGACCGAAAATTTCCCTCAATCGGCGCGGTCGGAAAATTTAAATACCAGAAGCCCCATACGAAAAATCAGCAGTCTAGGAGTAATCGAACATGAGCTTGAGCACCCACTGAAAGTTTTACTACCAAGTAGAAATTTCCCATAAGATTTTCGTAAACAAATAGAATTAAAAATTCCACATGAACCGCCCTAATATATATATTGTGTGTGTGTGTGTCCCCCTTTAACAAATGCTGTGTATGCCCATGGCTACTACACTAGCAATTCTATACATAAGGCCTCGTTAGCTGAAAGAGTTCAACGTACCATAAACGAACGCATGCATCGCTATTTCACACACAAAAGCACATACAGATATATAGACATTCTGGATTCGCTAGCCTAATCCTACAACCGTTCACACCACCGTGCGATTGAGACAACACCTAACGAAATTTTAGAAAGAGGTATGCACACAGAGCCTGAGGTGAGAAAAGACACTCGTAGAGCGCCACCACACACTGCACGTTTCAAATTCAATGATTGTGTAAGGCTGTCGCGTTCGGGCAATAAATTCTCGAATCGAATGGATTTGAGCAAGGTTGGACACGTGAGATTTTTAAAGTTAGGGCTATCAGACCTAAAGATGAGATAATGATGTATTACGTTGAAGTTTTGAATAGGAAAGAAATTGCAGGAGGCTTTTACGGCGAGGAGTTGCAGAAAGTGACATTTAATTTAGGGAAAAACGTGTTTAAAATTGAAAAAATTATAGGTAGCAAAGGATCAGAAAAGAGAAAAATGTACCTGGTAAAATGGCTAGGGTATCTAGAAGGCTTAAACAGCAACACATATATAAAAGCTGATGCAATAATGAAGCTTAAATAGTATGGGACATGGCGCCTAACCACTTTTACGTCACACTCCCGTCCTCCTCTTCTCTGTCTGTGCATCCTGGCAACACTGTGGCCAACTTAGTAACAGAACTCCACGGTCCCATCGAATTGGGTCGTGATTCGTATGAGGTTGGAAAATGCGAGATTCAATCGGCTATCAAGTTTTTAAGTATTGAAAATAAAGAATCCGTTTTTACGGTTCTTAGAGACCGTGATGAGTGTGAAAAGGCTGATGTAAATCGGGACGAGACCATGCGTGCCACCCGGAGTGCGGAGGCACAGTATTACACTACAGTAGTAACACTAGGCCCAGGTCATTATTGTGCGGACGAGGATGTTGTGAGACACTTAAACGGTAGTTTAAAAAGCTCAAATCTTACGGATTATTTACTATACAAAATCGTTAACAAAGATACCCCTAACCATACTCTGACCCTAAAATTACAGGCTAACAGAAATATTAAAGAGAGAGGACTACTCAAAATTATAACCGATATGTGGGCCGATATGAAGCAGCCCTCCAAAGAGATGCCTTTCACGAAGCCGAACATGACTTGTGCAGCCTAATGTGTCAGTTGAAATTGGAGAAACTGAACGATGGCTATTCTCCCCAGACAGTAATATCGAGGAGCATCAGTTTGTCGGGGATACCCAGGCGCGTCTGCTGCGCATCGCTCACAACCCCAATCATAGAGGAAGGACCCTGAGCATTACATATATCTTCTTCCGCAGCTTATTATCCCATCTTTACATGGGGTCGCTGTTTTTGGTTCGTCTTCTCCACTCTCCTCTGTCGTATACCACGTCCTCCTCCAAGTCCTTCTCCCTGATGTCCGCCACCACACAGTCCCTCCATCTCGTCTTCGGTCTTCCTCTTCTTCTCCGTCCCGGCAACAACATCTCCAGCACTCTGCGCCCCACATACTCCTCCTCTCTTCTCCTGACGTGTCCATACCACCTCAGCCTGGCCTCCTGCACCTTCTTAGATGCTTCCGCCACCTTCACTGTTCCTCAGATATGCTCATTTCTGACCCTATCCCTCCTCGTCACTCCACACATCCATCTCAACATCTTCATTTCAGCCACATCGATTTTTCTTTCATTGCTCTTCTTCATTGGCACAGTCTCCATTCCATACAACATTGCCGGCCTCACCACTGTTTTGAATACCTTTCCCTTCAGTTTCACTGGGACCCTCTTATCACAGAGCACCCCTGATACGTCTCTCCAGTTCTTCCACCCCGACTGTATTCTACAGTTTATCTCTCTCTCTGCTACCCCTCCACATCCACTGTTGACCCCAAGTATTTAAAATACTCCACCGTCTTAACACGCTCTCCACTCAGTCACTTCCCCTCCTCGGTCCTGCTGCACATCACATCTCATATATTCGGTCTTCTTTCGGATATTTCTCATCCCCCTACTTTCCAACGCCTCTCTCCAATTTTCCAACTGCTGCTCCACCTCCTCTTTCGTCTTCCCACTCAACACAACATCGTCTGCATACATCATGCACCACGGCGCCTCCCCTCTAATCCTATCCGTCAACACATCGAATACCACATTGAAAAGGAAGGGGCTCAAAGCTGATCCTTGGTGCAGACCAACTTCCACCCCAAAGCTCTCTGACCCCACACCCACGCTACTCCTCACCTTAGTTGTTACTCCCCTGTACATCCCTTTGATCAGTTTAACATACTTCTCCGGTACCATCTTTTCCCTTAAGCATCTCCAAACTTCCTGCGTGGTATCCTATCATATGCCTTCTCCAAGTCAATAAAAACCATGTGCAACGCCTTCTGCCCCTCTCTGTACCTCTGTGCCAACTGTTTCAATGCAAAAATTGCATCTGTCGTGCTCCTTCCCGGCGGCATAAATCCAAACTGTTCCACTGACACTTCCGCTTCGTCTCTCAACCTACTCTCCACTATTCGCTCCCATATCTTCATTGTATGTGATATTAGCTTGATCCCTCTATAATTCGTGCAATCTTGTACATCTCCCTTCTCTTTGAATATAGGCACTATGATGCTGGTCCGCCACTCATCCGGAATCACCTCCTGGTCAAACAACTTCTGCATTAGATCCCACACCAGATCCACCCCCTCATCTCCCAGTGCCTTCCATGCCTCGGCTGGTATCTCGTCTGGGCCAGTCGCTGTGTTATTTTTCATCCTATTCAGAGCACGACTCACTTCCATCCTCCCCACTTGTTCTGTCATAGCTACATTTGGTAATCCATCCTCATAGGAAGATCTTGGGTTTTCTTTATTTAATAATTCCTCAAAATATTCCTTCCATCTATCCTTTATCTCTTCATCTCTTTGCAGCACCGCCCCCTCCCTTCCCTTAATTTGTTTTACCTGTGTAAAGTCTTTTGTCGCTCTATTTCTGCTCTTAGCCAATCAGTATATCTTCTTTTTTCCTTCACGATCCTCTAAATCCTCATACATCTGCCGATATGCCTCCGCCTTTGCTCTCGCCACTGCTCTCTTTGCCTGTTTCTTTGCTTCTTTATATACCACCTTACACTCTTCACTCCTCGATTCTTCCCATAACTTCTTAGTTTCTCTCTTACTTCGTAGTGCTCTTTGGATCTCATCACTCCACCACCATCCTTCCTTATCTTCCCAAACTTTACCTGATGTTTCCCCCAATATGTCTCTACCTGCCGTTCTCATGACATTCGCATTATGTACCCACCAATCCTGTACATTCTGTTTATCAACATGGATTTCACTCAACACTCTCTCTCTAAATTCCCGTTTCTTCCCCTCCTCTCTCAGTTTGTACCACCTAATTCTCCTCACTCTTGTTCCTCGGGTCTTTCTTCCTCTTTTCAACATCACATCCATGACTACCAACCGGTGTTGTGGCGTCACATGGTCTCCTGGAATAACTTTGCAGTCCCTCACCTCGGCCAGTTGCGCCCTCCTATACAGTATGAAATCAATTTGCGATGTTCTGCCTCCATTCTTGTACGTAATAACATGCTCCTCCCTCTTTCTGAAAAACGTATTTACAATCGCTAGATCAAACGATACAGCCATATCCAACACTCTCTCACCGTCCACGTTTGCCTCTCCATAGCCATGAGCACCGTGCACTCTGACCACTCCATCGTTATGATCACCAACGTGTCCATTCATATCCCCGCCCAACACCACTCGTTCGTCCTCGGCAATACTCTCCATTTCTTCTTCCAATAACCTCCAGAATGCTTCCTTAACGTTGTCCGGACATCCACTTTGGGGCGCGTATGCACTGATTATATTGAGTACATGTTCCCCATAATACATGTTCCCCATAATTCATTCTCAAAGTCACCAGTCTATCTCCTCTTCGCTTTACTTCCACTATGCTATCCTTCAATTCCTTCGCCAATACAATACCCACACCATTCCTTCCCTCAACCGACGCCCCACTGTAGAACAATTTATATCCCTCACTGAGTTCTCTTGCTTTGTTCCCCTTCCAGCGTGTTTCTTGTACACACAACACCCCAACTCTCCTCTTCTTCATCAACTCCACAATCTCTCTTCCTCTGCCAGTCATGCTTCCAACATTCAGCGTCGCAATTCTCAGGTCCACCCGAGCTCGCTTCGTTAGCCGCACCCGCTCTTGGTGCGGTAGCCCTCGCCTCACCACAGAGGTCGGGCGAGGTCTCTGTACGTCGCCTACGGGGTACGCCCTAGCCGTCATCGCATTTTCGTGTTGAAGACTCACCAACCCTCCCCATTTATCCGGACTTGGGACCGGCCGAGAACAAGGCTGGCTTGCCTTACCCTTGGGTTGGGTCTTAGGATTGTACGTTATTATTGTAAATTTCTTTCCAAGGTTTCTTATTATTCATACAAAAAAGATATGCCTTACTTCAGAACGCATTTTTCGGACTACTGAAAATTAGTTCTACTGTTATTGTTATTACTTGAGCTAAAATATATTTTATCTGCACAATTCACAATTATTTATGTCATAAAATGAAAATAACGTGGATGTTATTTTGTATCTCCAAAAAGTTTACTCTTCTTTCACGTACTTGACATAACGAAAGTCAAGTAAATAACCTATGGAAAACAATAGAAATATTTACTGAGGGAGGCGATAATTAAATAGATAGTTTAAGTAGAGGAAAAGTTCATTACATAGGTCAAGCCCCATTATATCAATGTCGCAACTAATCTATTAAACAATATCTCAATATATACAGGGTGTCCCAGAATTAACTATCTATTTCAATGAAATCGGACAAATTTTTTAAAAACACACTTTTAATTATGTTTATCATGTTTAATATGTGTTAAAAACGTATAAGTTTCTAAATTTTTGTCATAATTTTATTTTCATAATTTTTTCATTATCTGGTCCAATGAAAGACCGTTTGAAGTCATAGAATGACAAAGAGACTCTCCAAAAGTTAACGTGTGGCTTGGAATGACCAAATCTAAAATTTATGGCCCATTCTTCTTTGCGGGAGCAACTGTAACAGGTACCGTCTACCTTGATATGCTTCAGCAGTTTCTCGAACCACAGCTTCTTGATGATGGCATTCTTGATAATGTTGTGTTTTAACAAGATGGAGCACCATCTCATTATGCTCTAATTGTTCGAGAATACCTCAACAGACGCCTTCCGAATCGGTGGATTGGACGTGGAGGACCTCGACCTTGGCCTCCGCGTTCTCCGGATTTGACACCCCTGGATTTCTTTGCATGGGGTTTCATAAAAACAAAGGTTTATCGCCAAAAGATCAATGCTTCTTGTTGGAACACAACATTATCAAGAATGCCATCATCAAGAAGCTATGGTTCGAGAAACTGCTGAAGCATATCAAGGTAGACGGTACCTGTTACAGTTGCCTCCGCAAAGAAGAATGGGCCATAAATTTTGGATTTGGTCATTCCAAGCCACACGTTAACTTTTGGAGAGTCTCTTTGCCATTCTATGACTTCAGACGGTCTTTCATTGGACCAGATAATGAAAAAATGATGAAAATAAAATTATGAAAAAAATTTAGAAATTTATACATTTTTAACACATATTAAACATGATAAACATAAATGAAAGTGTGTTTTTAAAAAATTTGTCCGATTTCATTGAAATAGATAGTTAATTCTGGGACACCCTGTATAAGAACGATTGAAGGGAAAAGTTTTCTATTCGGTGACGAGAGCTTAACAGTGAAGCTGCACTTTCGTTGCACTGTGGTATAATGGCCCGAAGGCCTTTCACATTCTATCAAGGGATGAGATTCAAACGCTTGGGTAGGCTCGGATCCATTTTTTTAACCATACAGTGTACGGCTGTCCCCTTGCTGAAGAGGGTGTGCCAAATATCTTGGAAGGAAAGCGTTACAATCAGGTCTTAACACAGTAGAAGACATAATGGCGGGGACTAAGCCTAAAGAAGCTCTAAAAAAGCACTTAAAGCGTACACGGGACGAAATCGTCAAAGATGCAAAGAGAACAATGCTTGCTGGTGGGAAGAAGAAGGCCTGTCCGGAAGAAGAAGGGGTTATCAGCACGTGGTGTTAAACGTAAAAGGCCATAAAAAAGAAGTCCTAATCGACTGAAACCTATGGTTGATAATTTTTTTAACACTTTTTTTTAACATTGCTCTCATGAATCATAGGCTGTTTACTACTTGCCGAGAGAGATGCCACTGTTTGACTCGTCATGGCCCGTTTCATCCATCCGTGTAGTTCACAATTTTGTAAATCGGAGCTGTCCCTCTTTGACATGCCCCCAACTGAAGTTTCTATTGAGCATAGTGACTTTTATACAATTAATCCGTTAAACACCATTAGTTCCCCAAGTGCCCCTTAGAATATGTGATCCCCAGCTCAGGCCCTTACTTTTTTGATCCAAGGTGTGTGCACATGTACGCTAAACTATGTATAGCACATTCAGATGGAACGGATTACGAAGACAAATACGTTGTATTTCCAGAAACAAACTTTCTACACTCCATATTCAGTCAGCGTGACGTGTATTTAAATCAGGTCAACATCTCGGCAGGAACGGGTTACTATCACCGAAGATCCTATCTGGAAAATGTCCTCAACTTTTCAAAAGAAGCGAAGAACACCTTTTTAACAGCCGAGGGGTATTATCAAGCTAAAGACGAAAGCAGTATACAGGACAAATTAAAAAATTCTAAAAGAGATATATGAATGCTTCAGACGCCTGCATATATATTTCACATTCCAGGAGAAGCTGCTTGTGAATGGGGTCGATATGAAAATAATAAATAAAGCTCACTCGTAAGAATCCTCAGATCTGCTTAAATCCGGGGGCTGACCAAGAAGAGAGCGCAAAGCTTGTGGTAGTTCATGTTATGGAAACATATCTTCGCATGCGCGTGAAATTAAGCTCTGCTAAACAACTAGAAATTTAAAAAAATTTACTCCACGTCACAGTAAAATACCCAATTAATAGAGTACAGATCAAACTATACACATTGCCAGGAGGGCTGGCATCGAAGTAGATAGGAAACGTCGCCCTTGGATCTCTACCTAAAAGGTTATTAATTGGAATGCAGGAACACGTTTCTGTGAATGGAAAATATAAAAAGAGCGCCTTTAATTTCGAAAATTTCGGCCTTATAAATATAACCCTATACTTCAATGGAGTCGCCTTAGGGGGGACATTAGAAACGGATTATTCATCAGAAGCCGTGTTCCCGCTTTGCCTGAGAGTTTATAGTAATCTTGCACATATTGCCGGTACTTGCAAAGAACGAGGAATTGGCGTAACGTAGAAGGAATTCATCGTGCAAGTTAACCTTTACCCGTTTGACATCAGCCCAGACTTATCTGCTAGTGTAAACACGCACTTAAGTTCACAGCAATGGAAATATCTCAGTCAGATTGGAATTCGCCAAGTCGCTAGACGCGCATATTAGTGTACTAGTGTATCTCGAATCAGAAGCCCTAATAGAGGTCGATAGGTTTAGAGGTATAGACACAGACTTTTAAAAAGGATGCGAATACACTCCAGAGAGTAGTGACCGAATCACACGCTTCAAATTTATCGGTGTGTTTGCGAAGAACGAAACGCTGAAGCTTCCAGTTACGAGACATTGCGGCGGACTTATTCTAAATACGAATGTTATCGGAAGTGAAGGGCTTCATTGAATCGCCGTCTATTTTAAAAATAGGGAGCGAATGTACTATTTTAACTCGCTGGGGATTCATCCTTGGAATGACGCTATTATTGTAAAATTTCTCGAGCAATTGCACATTCCCAAAATTGTCAGGAGTCCTTACCAATTACAGGGGTACTATAGCAATACTTGTGGGATGTACTGCCTTTCAGTTCTCTTGCATATGGCGCGTGGGAACGAATTTACAAATTTTAAAAATTATTCGATTTGTGCGAAACTGTGCGAAATGATATTCTGGCATGCAACCAGATAAAAAATCCGTTCCCGTTTGTACGCAATCGGTGTATTGTGTGAAGTTTTACGCGTGTGTATATATATATATATATACGCATATATATATATATATATATATATATATATATATATATATATATTAGGGTGATTATAATTATATTATTATTATTATACTCCGCCTGGGAGTGGGCAAGCCAGCCCAAGTCTCAGCCGGTCCCAAGACCGGATAAAGGAGGAGGGTTGGCGGCAGGAACGGCATCCGGCCGTAAAACCTTTGCCAAAACCTTATGAATACAGATCCATTAAGACACAGGAAAGGAGATTGAGATGGTATGGGCATGTCCAGAGGAGGGAGGAGGAGTATGTGAGATGACGGATGCTGAGGATGGAAATTCCAGGCACGAGGAGAAGAGGTAGACCTAAGATGAGGTGGCGGGATAAAGTGAAGAAAGATATGAGTGAAAGGGGACTGGAGGAAGAGGTGACTCACGACAAAAGTGAATGGAGAAGAAGGATCTGCAACAGCGATCCCACATAGAGGTGGGCTAGTAAGGCTGCGGAAGAAGAAGAGAAGATATATAATTTAGGGTGATTCAAAAATATCGATTTAGATTTTTTCCGGGCCACCATCTGATTATGTTTAATTCGGTAAAAACGTAATGTATACAAAATTTCAGGTGATTATAATGTATTTTAGGGGTCGCTACCGTAATCAAAACTATTACTTTTCTGTTTACTTTCAGGAAATTGAGTTTTGAACTGTGACGTTTTTCTTATAATAGCTGTTCCGTGAGATAAGTGCGTTAATGCACATAGAACTAACAGTGCTGAGTAAACACAACACACTTGTAACCATTTACACTCTGTTGTGACCGAATATTGAGGCCAACCGGCACTTGTACACTGTACTGTCTGTACAGCTATAATTCAGTAGTCGTCTGACTGTCGTGAGTGTAAGAGGTTCTGCTGTCGACTCTCTTCATGGAAACCCCGCCATCTTCTAGCAGGGGTACTGCTATGCACACAAGAAAAGATACTAATGTTTGGCTTATTGGACAACCATCAGATACGCTTAAAACAACAGTTCTTCCATCAAAGCGAGAAACTATAACTATAGCTTTGTTTATGGCTTACAGAAACAAAAAACAAGCAATTCGAGAAGCCTGCTTGTCTACTGCAAATGATGTGTTGGCAGTATGGGGAGGAGCACGAATTCCAACTAGAAAGAAGTCGCACTTTGTTGACAAAATTGAGAAACTGTTCAAAGAATGGCAAGGATTAAAGAAAAATAAAGAGAATAAGGCGAAACAATAAAAAAATCTATTAGATAAGCAAACCAAATGGAACCAGGAATTAGATAGCCTGTTTGATATAGCACATGCAGATGCTATGAAGCTAATTGATATTGAAAAAAAGCTATTTCTAAAACTCCAGCGAGAACAGGGGGCGAAAAGGAAAAATGGATGGGATTGATAAAAAGTTTGCAAAGAAAGAAAAGTATGCTAAGAAAAAGGAAGAACAATTAAACAAGAAAAGCAAGGGAAATGTTGAGATTTGAAGAAAGTGTAGTTCTCAGTGACTCAACTAGCAGTTCTGGTGCTGAAAGACAAAATACAACATCTGATGAAGAGTTTACGGTTGATCCTAGTGAACCATCCACCTCAAAACAGACTGTACGAAAGAAACAAAAATTGCTTGATGATACATTGCTTGCAGCCCTTGATGTAACCAAAATGAGCAATAGAAGTGCATCATTAGTGGTGATATCAACGATTGAAGGTCTTGGAAAAAATGCAGAAGAATTCAATGTCAGTTATTCATCTATAAGAAGAACAAGAGAAAAATTTCGGACAAAATTTGGAGAAAATTTAAGAGAGTTTAAAGCTGATCTTCCTTTAACCATTCATTGGGACGGAAAATTAATAGAAGACATAACAGGACGAGAAGTTGTTGAACGACTCCCTATACTGATTTCAGGAGATGGCATTGATCAACTTCTTGGTGTTCCAAAAATCACTGCAAGCACAGGAGAATTAACTGCAAATGCTGTCCACCAAGCTTGTTTGGATTGGGATATCTCAGACAAAATAAAATGCATGTGTTTTGATTTGACACCACAGCATTGAATACAGGTCGTAGAAATGGTGCCTGTGTTCTTCTAGAAAAGAAAATGAACAAACGTATGCTGTGGCTGGCCTGCAGACATCACATACTAGAAATAGTGTTAGAAGCTGTTGTTTCGCATTCATTGCCTGCATCATCAGGACCTGATATTGCAATTTTCAAACGATTTAAAATGAAATGGTCAAAATTAGACACAAAAACTACAGAACAGCAATAGATGATCCAAATACCATACCCAGTATTACTGATATAAAAGCAGAAGTGATTGAGTTTGCTACCACTCAACTTGAAGAACATCAACCTCGTGACGATTACAAAGAATTGCTGGAACTGACAATCATTTTCCTTGGTGGAATATCAAAGAGAGGAGTTTCATTCAGAAGACCAGCTGGCGTTCACCGGGCAAGATGGATGGCAAAAGTCATTTATGCCATGAAAATTTGGTTGTTTAAAACACAATTTAAATTAACACCCAGAGAAGAAAAAGGCCTTAGAGATATCTGCCTCTTTGCTGTACACATATATGTTAAAACCTGATTTACAGAGTCAGTTTCAGTTCTCGCCCTCGTCTCGATTTAGAGATGTTGAAGAAGCTGCATCTGTACAAACTAAAAGATGAATGCATTGCAACTGTTGCCCTGAAGAAAATGATGAATCATTTATGGTATCTTTCAGAGGAGTTAATAGCATTTGCTTTCTTTGATGATGGCGTGCTACACCAAACTAAAAACCGAATCAAGCAAGCATTGCAAAGCGGCGCCGAACCAAATCCAGAGAAAAAAGCGGTTATTGACCCTGAAGTTATTGAAAACAGAACTGGAAGACTTTGTTAGTGCAAATACAAGAGAATTTTTTAATAGACTTGGTTTACCATTAACGTTTCTTAATAAGAACTCAGAAGAGTGGAATGAAGATGAATGCTACTGTACAACAACGTAAAACAAGCCATAAGAAAAATTCAAGTTGTTAATGACAGTGCAGAAAGAGGAGTTAGATTAGTCGATAAATACAACAAACTAATCACAAATGATGAAGAACAGAAACAGTATCTCCTCCAAGTGGTAAAGAAATATAGAGCTGCTCTTCCAAATAAAAACAAGACAATATCATCATTAAGAAATTAACAGTTATTAAAAGGTTATTATTATTACGAAAATCTTATTATTATTACAGAAGAACTGTCAATTTGAAAATGTAGTGGTTATGATAGACCTACCGGGGAACTTCCACTTAAAAAAAAAGGTAACGCGTCGTTTGCTTTACCTCAAGGGTGGTGTGAAAACAGCATATATTTGTTATTTTGTGTCTGATTTTCAACTTATGGTAGCGACCCCTAAAAATTAATTTCTTTTAATTCAAAATTTGCAAGCATTACTTTTTTACCAAATTTAACATAATCAGAGAGTGGCCCGAGAAAAAATTCCAAAAAATTTTTTTTGGTAAATTTTTGAATCACCCTAATATATATATATACACATATATATATATATATATATATATATATATATATATATATATATAATATATATATATATATTTATATATATATATATATAGTTTGTGTAGCGTTTCAGGAAGAGTCTTATGCTCTGTAGCTTATTTAAAATGTAATGGATGCTAATTCTGTAACTAATTTAAGTTGGATATAAATATATAATGTATAAAAACTGATGCCAATGTCACTCCGATATGTGTGAGAAGTATTGAAGGACATTTCGTAAAATTGTGTTGTATACAGTAAGCGCTATTATGTACTATTTTATAAAACATTCCTCTTGTCTCTTTCATTTAATAAATTGTTGAAGATACATGGCTTCTTGTTCCACGACACACACACACACACATACACACGAAAAAAAAGAAAAACTGAAATCACTTCGTCGATGATACGACAATCGCTGGGTTCAGTGTGCAGTAAAATTTGTACATCTGTGTCCAAATACTCGTCCACGATTTGAGTTTCTTCAAAACTATTACGAAAAGTTTCTATAACACGATCGAGTTCCTCACCGGTCCTTTAAGGAGAAAGGGCGCGGTTGTAGCCAGAAATATTAAAATTATTTTTGGCCTGTTCATTAGGGTGTATCATGCTCAGGTCGAATATTGAAAAACTTGGAATTTCAAGAGGGTTTCGTCGTCTGCAACGTTTGCGAAAAATCACATTTAAATGTTCAAAATCGCACTTTTTTGTAGAAAAATGGGATTTTTGTCCAATTTCAAAGACTTGGTAGCCTCAAATGACGTCCATATGTTCCATATTGTTTACATACACCCATAAGCATTATTAGGGGCAGGCTTGGACCCATTTAAGATCAGCCAAAGTGGTTCATAACCCCTAAAATAACCAAAATCACCCAGGATGGCCCGAAACTAAGGAATTGTATGATTTTTAGTCTCCTATACACCACATTTCGCGGCTGTTCTCTTCATCAGGCAGAATCTTTTAGTTCTTCTTTCTTGGTCTTGCATTTTCTTTCTTTTTAGAAACGCCTCCACCAATTTTTCTTTTCTTTTCGGCATCACTTGGTGTGATGGCAGCTGCCCCCACCTTTCCGCAAGCTGCTGTGACGTTCAATCTTTTTTTTGCAATTGCAATTCTTCTTTAATATTTGTATAAGTCCCTCTTCCACCCCAGCTTGTAATAATATGATGATTTTTTCTTCTGAAAGCATTTTGATATGTCTAGTAGGTCTTGTATAGATCTAAAACATGTTCATAATGTCTTGCTTTGACTTGAAAACTGGCAACAATTCTCTGTGATTGATCCTAGCACGAACAAAACCATCTCTCCTCTCTTGCCCATACACTGCATGAGCTGCAGCTGAAACTTCCTGGACTGCTCTTTCACAGCTTTGAGTGTGAACTGAGAAGTTCTCAACTTCAAGTGGAGACCTGAGAAGCTCCTCAACTTCTCCTCTTGACATCTTGCAAGTGAAGAGTGGCTCATACAGTTTCTCCTTATCACAATTAATCAGAGTAATTGGAGAAGTGGCATCAAAATTCAGTTTAGGGTTTCTATGAGTTCTCAGACTCATGTCTCCATACTCAATCTTACCTCTGATCTTCTTGATCATCTCAACCCCCCATGCCCTCTCCTCCTCATCCTCACTGCATAGGAGAGAGGCAATGAGGTTCTCATTGTGAGCATGATATGCTCCACGAACTATCACATGAGTGATTATGTTCCTGACTTCAGAGGTCTGGCTTCTCAGCAGTCCCAGAGCGGTCACAATATGGTGAGGCCCATACCTCATGTGGTGCTTCGCCTTGATATCAAAATACATCTTGAAGTAGAAGTCCAGGCAGAACTTCAGCAGCTTCTTCAACACCTCCCCCTTCAGACCATGCTGCCTCATCCACAGCATCAACAGAGCCTCAACTGTAGTCAGCCAGCGTTACTGATTCAGTGGGCCACACTTCAGACCAGCAACTTCCTTGCTCAAATCTCCTGTCTTGAGAGTTTTGGTCAGTAGGTAGCAGTTCTTCTGGTCAGTGCTAAGGTTCTGTACAATGTCTTCTGGCAGTTTAATTATATCTTCTCTTGACAGAGAACCCAGACTTTTGCGTGTAGGGACCATCAAGCTTGATGATTATGTGCCTGAGGATGAGTTCATTAATATACAACTGGCATATCAGCCAGTGACAGTTGCGACCTAGCAGTCTCTCCAAGTGAGTGATGGCTCCTCCATCAGGTCCTGTGTTTGTGTTGGAGGAGTAACCACCAAGGACTATAATAGTATTTTTAGCACCATGAGCACTAATCCACTCAAACAGAACCTGAGCTATCTTCAGTGCAGGTTTCTCACTTCCTTCAGGTTCTTCTGGTGTACAATGGAAGAGATACTTCCCCTCAGGTTCCCAGGTAACACTAAGTGCTCTTCAGTTGTCAGGATGGAAGCGGCCAGTTTCTTCATTGTACCTCATGATCTTTGTCTTCTTATCATGTTTTCCATCAAAGAAAATTCCCTTGATCTCCTCTCCCTTTGTCCTTTTCTCCAGGGCCTCCACCGAGGCACATATTACAGACTCCTTGCCCCTCCACATCTTCATCCTGTCAACAGCTAGATATGCCTTATCAGCAGAGAGATGGCCAGCTTTGATGAGATCTTGCAAGAAACCAGTTGCAATGGCTGCTGAAGGAGTGTTTTCCACCTTGAACCTGACTGCAGCCGCAGCAGTGCTTGAGATATCCATGTAGTTCCTCCTGGCAGAGGTGGAGACTTTGCCAGTGTTGACACTGGAGCTTGTGCCTGGTGCAGTACTGGAAAAATCTGTATCAGCAGTAGGAGCTCCTCTGCCGGGAGACTCTTGCAAGGAAGTCACCTCATCTTCATCACCACCATCATCAGTTCTAAGAAGTAGCTCCTTTCCTGCTTCCTCTTTTCTGTTTCTCTTCTCAGCTGCCTTCTGTTCTTCCTCCTTCCTCTTAGCAGCCTTCACCTGCTTCACTGTTTCCTTCACATCAACAGATGCCATCTGGAAGCCAGAAACCTCTGAGGTTTTGATCCTCTGGTAATGGAGCCACTCTAGCTCTAGCTTTGGAATCTTCTGAGGCAGAGGACAGTCACAGTTGACATGAACTCTAGCAGCACAGCCAGAGCAGCCAGATGTTTGCAGGTTATGTCAAACAATGTATCAAGTTCAGATATTCTCTTCTCTCTCTCTCTCTCGTTGCAGCCTTCACTCTGCCATTCACTAGGTCAATAATTTCATTCCACCTGACAAGAATCTTCCTGGCAATGGATCTCTCTTTAATGATCACAGGAGGAGTGAACTTGGCATTGCTTTTGCGCCACTCTGCCAGTACCAGTGATTCCAAGTCCTTAGCCAAATCTTGCAGAGGGTACTGAGCTCTCTTCATATCATCCAGAAGCAGCTTCTCTTCCTGGAGGAGGATTCCTCTCTGAAACACAACTCTCCAGGTTGGAACTTCTGTGGGAAATAACTGCTTGCCTGGACCCACCAGATCACTCAACTTTGAACCAGAATTTTTTCTGGTCTTTCGCCCTCGCTTAGCCATGGTGGCTACACAATCTTCACCAAGCTTTGTATCTGAAACATAGAAAATTATCACAGTGAAACTCTAATAGTCTATAACAGTTGTTACAATGGTTTTGTTTGGTAAGAAACTGGTCTGTACATAACCAGAAAACGAAAAAGTGGAAATGTGAACACTTAAACGTGGTTTTTAACAAAAGTTCAAGAAAAAAAACCCTCCTAAAATTTAATTTTACATTGGAATACATACTGCCAATCTTGAAATTCGCGCTTCAATGCTTAATAGAGTACAAATACATTAATTTACAGAACCGGAAGTACTTTAATCGTAGGAAAGCATGCTTCGCATCGCCTACCGTCACCGGGCATTGAGCCAGTGGCCGCTGGAAATCCCTCCCTTTAAAGTTTGCAGTAATTTTTTTAAAACTAACTAACGCTTGCAAAGGATTCTTGATTAATATAATGTATGATCGTATTAATCACTGAGCTGAATGACATATATATATATATATATATATATATATATATAATATATATTACCTCAACCCTCCTTGGCATACTTTCAATCAACTTCCGGTAGATGTCTCTCGGAATACCCCTCCATTCCTCTTGCAAAGCCTCTCCCAGAGATGGTTTGGAAGAAGGCCGATTTGGCCGAAGTCTGATGCGGCGCTTGAATTCTTCCCAATGATGTTCAATGGGATTAAAGCCCGGACTCTGTGCCGGCCAGTCCAACTTCTCGACATTGTTATCCATAAACCAATCCGGTGCTACTGTAGTATGCGGTCTACCTACGATTCGGCGGTCTACCTTTTAATTATAGCTTCTTATCTTCTTATTATTTTATTATTAGGTTAATTGTACGCCCTTGACGATTGGTTAGGTTAAGTCGTGATATTTTCGTTAAAACTAACGAAAATATCACGACTTAACCTAACCAATCATCAAGGGCGTACTGTAGTATGCGGTCTACCGTTAAGTATGCGGTAGTAGTATGTTTAACTTCTTTAATAATTCCTTAATTGTGTAAATTAAATTATAATTCCTTTCAATTAATTTTCAATTCCTTTTAAATATTTTGAACGGTAGACCGCATACTACAGTAGAAACTTAACGGTAGACCGCATACTACAGTAGAAACTTAACGGTAGACCGCATACTACAGTAGAAACTTAACGGTAGACCGCATACTACAGTAGAAACTTAACGGTAGACCGCATACTACAGTAGAAACTTAACGGTAGACCGCATACTACAGTAGCACCACCAATCCTGTATGCACTTTGCGGTATGACATGGAGCATTGTCGTGCTGATACTGGCAGGGCCCATTACCATAGTACTGCCAGAGCGTAGGGAGCGCGTGTCCGAATACGTTTGGTAACATAGTGTATATATATAGACCGAGAGCGGAAATCGGATTAAATCACATTTCACAAATTAGTTTTTAAATTATGTAATTATTAATTATTTGTACTCGCATTTCAATTGTTTCATTCCGCTGTGTCAACCTGTTTGGATTCAGAAGTATTTGCTACGGCTTGTGATGAAAAAAATTCGTTCCGGTCGGCGGCTGGAAAAAGATTGAGGGTGGCACCAGCACTGCAGGAGGACGTGATAAAATCACTCTTTCGTGTATATAAATATATGTAGATAGATATAAATATATATATATAGATATAGATGTGTGTGTGTGGGTGTGTGTGTATGTATGGCTTACGTGAGATTTCCAACTTCATATAAGTCTGGTAAACAATAGAGTTGTGACTGACAAGCAGTGTCCATGACGGCTGGTATTGCGTGGTTATGCACGAGCAAAATATCAGCTAATATGGTGCCGAGATGAAAATCCCCATTTATATATTCGGCGCATCGCTCCAATTGTAGCCCTAGATCAGAAGGCCAATCGGCGACTCGAAGGCTTCCTGATTGGCGGATAATGTCTCTGGGGCGTGGCTATGTAATATGTATGCGGGTTTTGAACCAATCAAAATGTCGTAGGCTCGATCTCACGCCCCATTCGTTGGGTCGAGAATTTCTGATTGGACACCGATGCCAATATCTTAGGGCGTGTCTTTATCAAATTAGTTTAAGCAGCCCACAGATTTTTTCAGTCGTTTACAGAGAGGTCAAGATTATGTAAATATTAAATGAATGTATGATTAAATCCTTATTTTGTAATTAAAAACTTATTTAATTGCTTGAATTTCGGCCTAAAATTGAACATTAATTAGTATGTATTTTAATAATTTTTAAACGTAAATTTAATGTTTTAAAATCATCATTGTATAAAATTAACAGATTTTTCATAAATTAAATTGTATTTGTATTAAGGGAGGACTTTCAGAGTTCTTTTAAAAGTGTTTTAAAAGTAAATTGAAAGTCTTTTGATTATTTTTGTTAAAATTCGCGATATTAATGCGCTTTGAAGGAATAAATTATTTTTAAGTTTAAAAGGTAATTTTTTTTCTTTTGAAGTTGTAAATCTTTAATAAGTGGAAAGGCAAATAACAAGTGTCTGGTGATTGCTTGGCCGTAAGATAGATATGAGACTTAAATTTAATGACATGTCTAAGTAGACAGTACCACAGAGAATTGCTTCTAGTATACGGGTAGAGAGAGAGAGAGAGAGAGAGAGAGAGAGAGAGAGAGGTAGGTTTGCGTGTATTATTATTATTGTTAGTATTATTATTATTATCTAAAGGCTGTAGAGAATACTACTTGGAAAATAAATTTGGAGTTTCAGTCCACTTCATTTCTGATTAAAACCTTGACGAAGGGTATTAGCGATTGGTCGAGTCGAAATTTTACCTGTCGCCCCATCCTATGCAAGCGAGTTTTGCCTCATTAACCCAATGCTGGACCCAAAGCGCACAGCTGCATCCTGAATTAATTTTCAGGTGCATAGACGTCCGTCAGTCTCCAACGCAATCTAAAATTCTATCGATAAGTTCACGCCTCATTAGGCTAAGACAAAAAAAATTTAGAAATAAATTTGGAAAAAACGTGACTGGCTAATGAAAAAATAGATGCGAGCCTTTTTGTGATCCCATTAATATATAAGAGTCCCAGTAAAAACTAAAGGGCCAAATTAAATTAAATAAATAGTCGAGCTTCACAATTATTAAGGGCTATTCAATGTTTCAATTTGTGGAGGAAGTTTTTTGTAGTCCCATCTAATTCGGCTTATTATTATTGTGTATATATATATATATGTGTGTGTGTATGTATATATGTATATATGATACACACATACCGTGCATGGAACAAGGAACTCTTCTAGGATAATTAAATCCACTATAGTCCGAATAAATAATGGTAAATGACAAATACCATAGTTTTTCTTTTTTATGATGGTAGCCCGACGCGGGCAAAGGGTCACTCGCAAAGAGGTCCTAAAAATATAGCTTCCCTCACCAGCTATCTGTAAAGCAGATAGGATCCCATCTTGAAACGGACATGTTATGTGCCTTGAAAAGTGGACGCTCAATTTTGCCAGTTGAGGTCTAAGTTTTGGTTTTTGGCTAAAAATATAATAGTTACCCCTTTTTCTTTGATGTATTCAATCTGACGTGAAGGCAGCGCGTCTTCTGTTTATATTGAGGTTCTAAATGTAGCTGGGCTAGGCTGCTTTAAACCCTAGATCCTATCCCAAAGCTGGTTTCTATCTGCTTTAAAGATAGCGGGTGAGGGAAGCTATAATTTTAGGACCTCTTTGCGAGTGACCCGTTGCCCGCGTCGGGCTAGCATCATGAAAAAGAAAAACTATGGTTATTTGTCATTTACCATTACTTATTCGGACTATAGTGGATTTAATTATCCTAGAAGAGTTCCTTTTTCCATGCACGGTCTGTGTGTATTATAAAAAACATCAGGGAACCATTCTGAGGTCAATCCCATATATATATGTGTATATATATATATATATATATATATATATATGTATATATATATATATGTATTATATATATATAAGTATATACTGTATGTAGTAATATGTTATAATGTTATGTTATGTTTCAGACCAACAAAGACCCTAGGATCCACTCATGGCTGGTCTACCTAACTGTGTTCGTAATTGTGTATTGTGCATGTCCTCCTTGGTGGCGGAGGGGACCTACAATTTTACGTGGGTTCCGAACCACAAAGAACATAAGAACATAAGAAATTTTTTATAGTGGGCAAACTAGGGGCCACTTCGGCCCATCGAGGCGGCTCCACTATGTAAAAACTGCCTGTACATTGGCAACGACTAATTTTTACCAAACTAAATAATTATATTATCAATTTAAAACTAATTAATTATCAATTTAAAACTAAAGATAGAATCTCTGGATCCAGAGGATCAAGTCATAATAGACTACTGTCCACAAATATGTTACACTCTATATCTATTTATAACCGACATGCAAATATATCTGATCCAAAGAATCCAGTCAATTTCATTACGTGATCCATCAACACCAGTACATATCTCTAAGGCGTGAAGCGAAAAGTGTGATAAAAAATTCCATGCGCGAATTTGAAATCTCCATAACTCGTGACGGTAAAGAAAACCCCAAGCGATTCTTTCAATACGTCAACAATAGAAATCCAGTAAAGAATGTCTTGGGGCCTTTGAAAAATGTTAACGGAGATCTAGTTTCTGAAAACAAGGAAATGGCTACCTTGCTAAACGATTTCTTTACGTCAGTTTTTACTATAGAAGATGTAACGAATATCCCTACGGTCATAGATATAATACTCTTTGAGAATGGTAATATTATGGATAATATTGTGGTCAGTGAAGGGGAGATAATGCGCTACATTGATAAAATGAAAACGCGTAAATCACCGGGGCCGGATTCCATATACTGTAGCCCATACAACCATACAACTAAAAGAATTAAAAGATAGCATTGTTGTGCCGCTAACAAAGATTTTTAATGCGTCTATTTCTGAGGGGTGCGTACCAGATAATTTCAAGTTAGCAAACGTAACACCTATCTTTAAGAAAGGCGATAAAGGTGCGACGGGAAATTATAGGCCAATCAGTTTAACGTCTGTTGTAGGTAAGCGTGGTTGACGTTTACGATAGTCATCGGGTGTTGATGTGGTGTATTTAGATTTTCAAAAGGCGTTTGACACCGCACCGCACAAAAGACTCATTGAGAAAACTAAAGCTAATGGAATCAGGGGTGCAGTAATAAATTGGATAGAAGAGTGGTTGCGAGGTAGGAAACAGAGGGTGGTCGTTGATGGAGCGGAGTCGTCTTGGGCTAATGTAGCGAGCGGCGTTCCTCAGGTTTCTGTATTGGGCCCCTTGCTTTTTCTTATATATATTAACGATTTAGATGTCGGCCTAGTCAGTACAGTTTCAAAGTTTGCGGATGACACGAAGCTGGGTGGTAGGGCGATTAATGACGAAGATAGAGGTAAAATCCAGAATGATCTAAATAAAATCGTTGATTGGTCAGTCACATGGCAAATGAGATTTAACGTCGATAAGTGCAAAATTTTACATATAGGTTCGCGTAATGGCAATTTTGCGTATAGTATGTCAGGGGAAGTGTTGATAAGCGTACAGCAGGAAAAAGATTTAGGAGTTATAGTCACTGGTGATTTAAAAGTAGCGAAACAAAGTGCAGCAGCAGTTAATAAAGCGAACAAAGTGTTAGGTTTTATAGCTCGAAATTTTGAGTACAAATCGCGCGATATTATAGTTCCTCTTTATAAATCATTAGTTAGACCCCATTTGGAGTACGCGATCCAATTTTGGAATCCGCATATGCGCAAAGATATAGACAAAATCGAAAGAGTTCAAAGACGAGCAACTAAGATGAATCCGTCGCTTCGGTCAAATTCGTACGAGGATAGGCTTAAAGAGTTAAAATTGACTACACTCGAGACTAGGAGGCTATGGGGTGATCTAATCCAGGTTTTCAAAATTATGAATGGGTTCGATAACGTAGATAGAGATAGCTTTTTCGAAATATCTCAATATAATAGGACTAGAAATAACGGGTGTAAGTTGACAAGTAGAAGGTTCGAGAGAACAGTTGCCAAAAACTTTTTTACGCATAGCATAGTAAATAGGTGGAATAGTTAGCCGGTAGAAGTAATTACTAGCACGTCTATAAACATGCTTAAAAATCGATTAGGCGCATATGTTGATAGATTGGGTATAGTTTAAGGTAGTAAAATTAAGGGTTGGATAAGATAAATTTTGATTCTCTTTTCATTAGAGATCACAATAACCAGACTAGAGGTCATAGTATGAAATTATTTAAGCCAAGATGTAGAACAAATTTAAGAAAACATAGTTTTACAAACAGAGTAATTAAGTTTCGGAACAGTTTGACAGAAGAAGTGGTGACTTCAGATACAATTGATTCTTTCAAAAGAAGGTTGGATAGTTTGATGTCTGCAAGGGACATCTGGTGATAGTGTTTAAGCATATTTTGATTGCATGAATGGTACTAGTTTATTTCATATATATTATGTACATTTAGGTGATAGATCCCACAAATCAACACAAGTGTTGTGGGATATAGGGAGGCAGTATCTTGGGTTAGGGGATATTCTCTGTCCTTACACACCCCATTTAAAGAGATTCCTCTGCCGAGCGGTGCTCCCCATAGTACTGTGAGTTATTGAAAAACTCATGATCTTCACTTGCCCCACAAACACCTTTAAATGGGAGACCCATAATGGGTGCACACACATTTCTACATTACTGTACAGTCTTTACAGCCACACCTACACTTTTCCTCCTAAGTATATATATTGTAATGTATATGGTTGTAAATTGTGACTTGGTCCGCAATTGATATGGACCGTGACTTATTTTTGGTTGGCAAGGTACTGGTATTGATGGATACCGTAATGAAATTGACTGGATTCTTTGGATCTGATATATTTGCATGTCGGTTATAAATAGATATAGAGTGTAACATATTTGTGGATAGTAGTCTATTATGACTTGATCCTCTGGATCCAGTGATTCTATCTTTAGTTTTAAATTGATAATTAATTAGTTTTAAATTGATAATATAATTATTTAGTTTGGTAAAAATTGGTTGTTGCCAATGTACAGGCAGTTTTTACATAGTGGAGCCACCTCGATGGGCCGAAGTTGCTCCTAGTGTGCCCACTATAAAAATTTCTTATGTTCTTTGTGGTTCGGAACCCACGTAAAATTGTAGGTCCACTCCGCCACCACGGAGGACATGCACAATACACAATTACGAACACAGTTAGGTGGACCAGCCACGAGTGGATCCTAGGGTCTTTGTTGGTCTGAAACATTATAACATTATATAACATAACCTTGTACTTACCCAAGTTATATGGCATTTGCCATTTTTTGGACCACTCTCCTATCCTACGTAGGTCCGCACGCAGTTGCTCTATCGCCTCGGGCGTCCCACATTGGCCCCAAGCTTTGTGTCATCAGCGAATTTGGCGATACTACTGACGATGCCACCGTTGATATCATTTATGTAAATGATAAAGAACAGTGGCCCAAAACGGAACCCTGAGGAACCCCGCTATTGACCGAGGCCGAACCCGAACTAGCCCCTTTAATTTAACCCTCTGCGCCTATTCTTCAGCCAGTTTTCAATCCACCTACCTACTTCCCCACCAATACCCAGCCCGCGCAATTTGGCCATTACTCGGCGGTGAGGTACCTTATCAAAGGCTTTCTCAAAGTCGAGATAAAGTATATCAATCGCCATACTCTTATCATACTCATTCAACATGACGTGGAAAAACTCGAGCAAGTTGGTGAGACACGACCTATGCCGTCTAATCCCATGTTGGGAGTCCCCAAGCAGCTTGTAGGGATCCAAATGGTCAACGATCCTATCCTCTATTATCCCCTCTAATAATTTACCTACAACCGAAGTAAAACTAATGGGACCAATGCCTATCAGAACCGTTTTCACCCTCCCCTGCTGCTCTTGCGGTTTATCAAGAGTCGACTGAGATCCCTGCTCGGTCAATAACTTTTGGAGGCTCTTCTTATTTGCTCTGTGGAAATTGATTTGTTGAAAGCAGTTGATTATGATGAAGTTTACAAGAAATTTGCCGCGAACCTTCGGAAATGAAAAAGCTTCTGATGTTCTGATGCTAATAAAGTTCTGAGGGAAAAAATCAGTTTCTATGTTGTTATTTCACCCCTCATTTATTGATGTTTTACTTTAGGTGTCCCAATAAGGCTCACCTGCATGGCTAAGGCCCCCTAATGGGGCCCAATCCGCCACTGATATATTCCACTCTGGAAGTGAGGTAGTCAGTGTTTTGGATAGTCAATAGAATTAGGAGAAAGGTAGACAGCGCAGATATACCTAGTTTGAGATTGGCGTGTAAGCCGAGCTAGAGGGTGTAGAATTCGGAAGATTCAAGTTCTGGAATATGAAAGCAAGTCAGATCGTTCTGTACATATCGCAACATCCACCTTTGGAATGAAATTAAGTATACAGAAATTAGTAGGGTAGAGGAAAAGAAATGCTGACAGTCGTCTCAGACACCCGAGTTTCAATGAGAAGAAGGTGAAGTTTAGAGGAGAGATGGTGTAGATTGGAAATTTGAGGAAAGGCCACGAATGTTTCAGAAGCTTATGAAGTCAGGGAGTCGGACAGAGATCCAGGACATCTCGTCTCATTGAGGGGAGAAGGTCAGAAGTGGGGACATTTATAATTCTCTTCCCAGGGGACTCTAAGGCTCTTAAAGACGATGCCATTTTTCATTTTCGTAAAAGTGTGTCGTGTGGAAGATGCATGTATGTGTAGTGAAGAATAAAGGGAGAAGTGTTTGTTTGAGAGCATGTTTGTCTGCTCAAAGGATAGATGAGACACGGAAACAGATCAGTTGAGGAAGACAATGACAGGAGAAACGAGAGTTCCAACACTCGCTATCTCCTACCTAATGTTCCTCCCCCTGAGTACTTCCCTGATTGATTGGTGTTTACAATCTCCAAATTAATTCTGCTGCATTATCCTATCCAGCTCAATTAGTGACATCATCGAGGGAGGAAAGAACTCGTGGCGGAAGGTATCATTTTCAGTATTATCCTTCTGGGTGGATGCAGGGCATTGTGGACCAACAGGATGGCTATGATAGAAAGGTTCTTGGATTTCAGGTACACCTTCATGACGTAACAAAAGGGTGAGGCGGTCCCTGGCGGCCTTAAAACTAGAGGCCGTCGTTTCCTTCTTCCTCAGGAACGTCTTGGGAATACGCTTCCAGAAGAGGCCCGTCTCGTCCGCTTTGAACACCTGTTGCGGAGCATATCCACTCTCCTCGATGATGTCAGCAAACTGAGCTGGATAGAATAATGCAGCAGCGTAGTCATCGCTGACACAATCCCCCTGAGTCGTGACAAAACGAATTCCATAACGACGCTTGAAGCGGTTCAATCAACCAGATTTGGCGATGAACGGCTTGCTTCGGGCACCATCCTCCTGTTTGATGACTGCCTGGAGTTGCGTTGCCTTTTCGCGATGTTGGCATCGATGCTCAGAAATTGTTTTACTGTTTATCCTCCATCCAGATGTAGGGGGGCCCTCTCTATTTTCATGAATTGCACCCTTTAGGAGATTTAACACCACTGTTCAAATTCTTCGTTATCGCTCTCCTCATGCATTCCTCTTGTTTTTTGATTGTACGAATGGTCAATTCATTGACTTGGAGCTTGCAAATAGCTATATTAAATTATTTTGGGAAGCCACTCCTCTCACCCTTTCTTTTGCTCCTTTTTTTCATTATTAAAAGGTGCTGCTTCAGGGAGTGCTAGTTAAGATAGAGTAGAAGTAGTAATGTTCCCTTTGTCAATACTGTAAGTGTAGTAGGAAGGGCTGGTTGGGTGTGATTTCAAAGCACTTGGCGTTCTCAGATGATACCCCATTGGTAGAGATGGGAAGCTTAATGGGATCTCTCGGGAGCCAAAACCTCCGAATAGATGTTTTCAATTTTGTAGATGATACTTGGGTTTACATTGTAGGAATGTTCGTACTTTTTAGGTAAATCGAGGGATATTTAACTTAAATATCTAGAGAAAGTTTTATAATTTTATACAGAAATAGCAATGTTCCCTTTTACAATAAATTCAGTAGGAGGCGCTGGCCGGGTCTGGTTTCAAAGCACTGGGAGTTCTCAGATGATGGGAAGCTTGATGGGATCTTTTGGGAGTCAAAACTCCGAATAGTTATACTCATCTTCAGGAAAGTTACTTAGAGTGGAAATTTAGTTTTAAATATCGTATATAAAAATTTTGCAAGGAAAATTTATGCATTTTATGTATTATTATTCCGCATTATGCATGGGGAATTCTTAAATTGGAGGTGCCGGCCAGGTGGAGGTACCCTCTGGACCAGTGCACCTTTATCAAGGTAACTCGGATGCGAATGGATGGCAATGAAAATGATAAATAGTGGCAATGAAAATGGTAAATTTATGGCAAAGAAAATAATAAATATGGTGTGAATGAACTTTGAAGCTATACTCTTCATTATACATTTTCCTACTTTCCTATAAATCATCTTTCTCCACTATTTTCTGACAACAGTGACTGACGGAGGAAAGAGAGAGCATTGTCTGTTCTGTATTTTACTGTAACTGCCTTACTATTATTACAACTGTATTTTACTATTACTACTCGACCTAGGGTGTCCCATTTTTGACCAACTTCTTTTTTCCCGGGTCCAACCACCTAATATCATTATCCCTGTAGCTCGAAGTAAGAAAATGGCAATTATTTTCCATTTGATGAAAATTTGGGATCCCCTAGGCCTAACAAAACCAAATTTCCCCTTTTCTTTATCAAAAATTGTCGATTTTCGGAAGTCTTTCGGTTATAAATTTCTTGCAATTTATTATAACCTCAGACTATGTATATTTTTGGATATAAAATTAAAATAGCTATGATTGCTATCTAATTTACTATGCTTTTGTACCAAAATAGAAAATTAAAAAGCAAAAATGTTCATTTTTTAACATTTTATTCTCCATTTCTGACCCTAAAGTGTATAAAACCATATATATATATATATATATATATATATATGTGTGTGTGTGTGTGTGTGTGTGTGCTAACTGTACTTCTATTTATTTTCAGATTTATGATATGATTATGGTACACATTTCAGATTAGATTAGTTAGACGAAAATGGCTTGTGCAAAAGTTGAAACTCGTACCACGGATAAGTCAGAAGATGGGCTTCTCATAAACTTAATTCACAATTTTGAACCTCAGAAAGGGTCTCTTTTGCCATCTAATGGTGACGTCTTACGTCACTATCTATTTTTATCAAGAGGATCTATGAAAAAGAGATCGCAGTCATATGTGATCGAAGAAGTACTAAGAAAAGTTAAAAAATTTTGAGATTGGGCCGGTATCACATGCCAAGATACAGTACTTCAAAAGGCCGCCATCTGAGAAAAAAGTAGAACAATTGATAATGCAAGATGGCATAATTGAAGATGATATAATTGCTAAAGCAATATGAATACTTCTCGAAAAACAAAACACAGGAAGAAAGAATAAATAAGAGACCATCTTTCCTGAAGGAATTAAAGGAGTTATTTGATATTTGTTCTCAAAATACCATAGATATAATAAAAGAAAGATCCATTAAGAACTTCGGCAACAAAGCAGCAAGATATAATTTCTAATAGACCAAAGAGGACCCAAAAAGTTTTGCTTAGGATCAATAGATAAAAGCTATCAAAACAAGTTTGAGAGTCAGGTGAAAAGAGTTTAGCGTGAAACATTACTTAAAAGAAGGCACTGGAGAGACAGGAAAAACTCAGCATGACCTTAAAAACAGATATTGAAGGAGAAACAGCGATTCCTAATGAACCAAATCCTATTCCAAGTACAACATATGCTAGAGATGAGGATTATACGCTTCCTCCATTAAAATCCTCATGCAAAAGAAAAAATATTGTACAAAATCCTATTGTTTCAAATATGCAGATCGTCTTAACCTTTCTGCTCGCTAAAGAACAGGGTTTGCTGCTGCTATTGCAAGTTAGTGCGATAAAGACCTGAGCGATATCACTTTATCAAAATCAACGATGCATAGACAAGGGACAAAAAACAACATTGAAACAGCCAGAATGGTCAAAGAAAAGTTTGTACCACCTGAACATTGTGCTCTACACTGGGAGGCTCGTTTTTGTTAACAGTGGGGAAACTGGAGAAAGGCTAGCAATAATTACGTCAGGATCCCTTCAGCACCTGAGTGAAAAGTTCTTGCTATACCAACTATTCCGGATTCCTCTGGTAAAATGCAAGCAAACGCCGCATTTAATGCTGCAAAAGACTGGAACTTGGACCAAAACATTTGTGCACTAGTTTTTGATACGACAGCGTCTAATACAGGTTGGATAAATGGAGCCTGCATCATTTTAGAAGAGCTTCTAGAAAGGAAGGTAATGTGGCTTGCATGTAGGCATCATATTTACGAAAAAGTCTTGGCCGCTGCATTTACTCATATATTTGGCACTACCACAGGCCCAGAAAGTGTTATTTAAACAGTTTCGAGATAAATGGAAGGGCGTTATGAAAATTTGGTCTCAGAAAATTAGGTCTTATAAAATAACTAAAAAATATGTACTAATAACTAAAAAATATGTACTAAAAATTGGTATAGTTTATTAATGAACTACAAATATGTACTACAAATTTATAAGATTTATTTAGTAACGAAATTAACTCAAAATATCTACTAAAAATTTATCAGGTTTATTAAGTATTAGGACAAATTCAAATATGAAAATTCGGTCGTAGGGAAATAAAAATATGTACAGTACTGAAAATTGGTATAGTTTATTAAAATAAAAATATGTACTAAAAATTGCTAAGGTTTATTAAGTATTAGGACGAATTAAAAATTTCGTCTTAAACACAGAAACGAACGAAAATATCACAACTTAACCTAACCAATCATCAAGGGCGTACAGTTGACCTAACCGGGCATTCAGTTGACCTAACTGGGCATTCAATTAACGTAACAGGTTAATATTGGTTATTTCACCTAAATATCTTATGATCTTTTCGTATTAGGCACTCACTGTCACGTATTAGGCACTCACTGATGTATATTGAACATAACGAGTAAACTTTTCTTTTTATTTTCAATCGTTCGGCGGTGGGCGAATTTTCGGAGGGCGGAAAATTTTCGGAGGCCGAATAACCTTATACAACTTTGAAAATTACAAATAGACAGATGAAATCAAAGATGCAACGAGTAACCCAAGTTTTGAAGATGTTAAGCAACACAGGTACCAGAATCATATTTCTCAGGAATGATTATAGAAAATGCGCAGAATTTGTCCTCCAAATTCTTGGACATATACCACCTAACGGAGTTCGTTTGGCTCCGTCCGGGAGCAATTCATAATGCTCCCTGGAGAGCAACTATTCTCTATTGTTAAAATGCTGGCATTCAGCAAACAAATGGATTATTTTGAAGAATATGTGTATATGTGTAATACTTCGAGGCGTTCTGCTTATTCACTGCTTTATATATCGAACCATGGCTCAAAGCACCAAAAGCGTCGGATGCAGCATTCAAAGATTTGACTTTCTATAGTAACCTTCACATATATGGTGACACAGTGGACAGAAATGTAGCTCATCGTACAATCAAGGCAGTTGACTATGATAAAGTTTACAAGAAATTTGCCGCGAAGCCTTCGAAAATGAAAAAGCTTCTGATGTTCTGATGCTAATAAAGTTCTGAGAGAAAAAATCAGTTTCTATGTTGTTATTTCACCCCTCATTTGTTGATATTTCTGTTTAGGTGTACCAATAATGCTCGCCTGTATGGCTAAGGCCCCCTAATGGGGCCCAGTCCGCCACCGACATACTCCACTCTGGAAGTGAGGTAGTCAGTGTTTTGGAGCTTATTCCATTTTCACTATTTTCTTTACGTATGTCTGATGAAGAGGAAAGAAACATTGCTACAGAAATTATTAGATCACAGGGAAATGATTAAAACAGCTCGTATGCCAAAGTGGCAAACCAGTATTCCCTTTGATCAATAACTCACTCAAACTAGGTTCCCAAGCTGGACCAAAATCTTGATTTTTCTTTGATATTCTACATAGCAATGGAAAATGGTTAAAGAAACCCGTTAAAACATGGAAAGAGGACAGATTTTATTCAAATCTCCAATTTTGTACAGTGTTAAGGTTGTTAATGATGCGGCCGAGCGTGGAGTACAATTAATTGAAGATTTCGCAAATTGCATCATAACAGATGACGAACAAAGCCAACAACTTCCGCAAGTTGTGGAATATCAAAGAAGTTTGTTGCCATCTTTTTATAAAGAGTTCCTTAGTTCAACTGCTAGAATATGCTAGAATAGCTCCAATCATTACACCGTGTAACACAAAATTTGTCCACGAGTTAAAACTATTATTTTCTGATTTTTTAGGGCATAAATAAGTAAAAATGAGCAGTCACCAAGTTCAGACTTCGGTTCTGAGTTCATGAGATCGATTTATTGATTTTTTGCCATTTTTGCTTATTAATTTAAGGGTTTTTCACACTATCTGCTTTTAAATCAAATGAATCCTGTTAAGTATAATTTTAATTGATGTTAACACGATTATTATGATAAATCAATGATGAAAAATGAAGTTCTCCAGGCCCCGTCTTTAGAAATGAAAATAAAAAGAAGGAAACGAGTAGGGAATAATTATGTATTATAATATGTTAATACACAGACAGTGATACAGTGCAGTGATGCAGAGCGTTGATAAAGAGTATTGCTACGGAGAATTGATACAGAATTGATACAAAAATTCTAGCGTTATAGTTTAATCAAAAAGAAGTTTGTCTATGAGATTGGCGATTGTATTTCAGTTCACTCTCACGCAAAAGGTTCCAGATATAGTCCCCCATCATACTTTCATTGTACTGTCCCTTGTAGCGTTCCTCGAAAGAGCTGACATCCTGGTGAAATCTTTCACCTTGTTCTTCTGAGTAGTCTCCCATGTTTTCTTTGAACTCATCAAGGTGGGCGTGTAGTACGTGCAGTTTCAGCGACATCCGGCAGCCCATGCTCCGGTACGTGTCCACAAGTTCGTCAACGATTTCCCTGTAGTTCTCTGCCTTGTGGTTTCCGAGGAAACCTTTGACTAGAGAAACGAAGCTTGTCCAAGCTGCCCGCTCAACCTCAGACAGCTTCTCAGGAAAGCTGTCGGAGTCAATAAGTCGCTTCACCTGAGGGCCCACAAATACTCCTGCTTTGATCTTCGTTTCCGACAACTTCGGGAACAGCTCCTGGATGTGCTTCAAGGACTCACCCTCTGGATCCAGCTGTTTAACAAACTGCTTAATGATGCCCAATTTGATGTGCAGGGGTGGCATCAGCACTTTCGTTGGCTCCACCAGCGGCTCTTGCTTCACGTTATGGGCCCCAACCTCATAGCCGGTCCTGAGGGGCCAGTTCCTCTTCTCGTAGTGAAGGGCTGTATTTCGGCTATCCCAGAGGCACAGATAGCAAGGGAACTTGGTGAAGCCTCCCTGAAGCCCCATCAAGAAGGCCACCATCTTGAAATCGCCAATGACCTCCCAGCTGAATTGGTCGTACTTCAGTGCACTCAGCAGGATTTTGACGTTCTGGTACTCTTCTTTCATGTGCACTGAATGAGCCAGAGGAATCGAGGGCCACTGATTTGTGTTGTGCAGTAAAACAGCCTTGAGGCTTTTAGATGAACTGTAGGCCTGTTCAAAAATCAACTTTTTCTTATTTTCATAGGTTTTTGTACATTTTCCCATGCTTTTTGACCTGAAAAAGCCGAAAATCACAACTATTTTGACCTAGGATGTTGGGAAGCATTGCCGCATGGAGCTTTAAATTTTCTGCCTTGAAATCGGCCAAAGCGCCAATTCCGGGGTCCCCTTGAATTATGTTTTGCACTTTAACTTTTGATCTAAACAAGATAGAGCAACAAATTAGGTATCAAATGAAAGAGCATAAAATTAATAAATAATAATAATAATAATAATAATAATAATAATAATAATCATAAATAATAATAATAATAATAATAATAATAATAATTATCTATCATTTTTCAGGAAACAACAGAAACTCAATCAGAATCTAGAAAACCATCTACAAGTTACAACTTCACAATGGCATTAAGCAAGGATCTGAGGGAGCTCCGTGGGCGCACAGTTGATATCTCAGAACCTCCACGTACTGTCCACAGGCAGGTGTCAACTGGGCCATCTACCAGATCTCTCACTGAATCTTTCCTGGTTGGATACCCTTCAGCTTTTATCAGTGGTTCCCAGCTTCCCACCAACAGACAGGCGTTCCAGTATTTCCTTAATCTTCAGAATTTACCGGAAAATGCAGGGAGGCCCATGGTTCAAGACCTTGCATATGAAACAGTTGAATCTATCATCCCATTCTGGCAGATGGCTAGGATCAAGACAATGACCAAGTACAACGCAATGAAGCTCTTCATGAAACTACATGAGAAACATCGTGCTCTGGTGAAAAGCAAAGGAAGAGCAAGTAACCCTGGAGGAAAAAGAGGAGCATTTGTGCTGGAATTAGACAGCCTGTTCGATATAGGAGCTCCAGATGCAATCCAGGAAATACAGAACAACAGACTGTTATCCAGAGAGAAGAAAGATGAGGATATCAGGTTCTACGAAGACCAAAAGACTGAGAGGAAAGGTCATATGTCTGGTCATGACAAGATTTTTGAGACAAGATCCCTGCAGCAAGCAGCGAGGAATGAAAGACTGCAGCATAGACAAGAACAAGGTAAAACTAATTACTTTGAACGTTATAAAAAGTTTTAAGTTTTACTCCATTGCGATATTTAGCATGTACTTAACAATTACTGTCTTAACATGTTGTACTATTTTACAGCTGCAGCAGAACAAGAGGCAGTTGTTCATGTGGATGACATTACCTGGGGTGACTCAACTGACAACGACGCTAACACAGAGGACATGGATTACCATCAGCCTCGTCCTGGATGTTCTCACCATCAAGACACTGTGACTAGTGTGACTTTGACGTTTCCAAGGAACGTCATGGAATGTGATGTCATCTGCAATACAGCTGATCGTCTTGGTTTATCAGACAATCAAGTTACTGCCATGGTTTCTACCACCTTGAAAGCTGGAGGGGCTGCTCTGGATAACTTCGCCATCTCAACCTCAACAACACGTCGCAACAGAATGCTGTCCAGGTATAATATCAGCCAGAGTCACATTTCCAAGTTTTGTGAAAACCCCCCACAGTACGCTGCCTTACACTTGGATGGAAAGTTGCTCAAAGATGTCTTGGGCAGTGAACCTGGAAGTACCTCAGAGACTTTAGCTGTGCTAGTGTCTGGTCCACCTTCATACACTGAAGGAAAGTTATTGGGAGTACCTGTCATCGACAATTCTTCTGGCACAGCTCAGGCTGAGGCTTCAATGGATTTACTGGAGACATGGGAACTTACGGATAATGTTACTGCCCTTGTTTTTGACACTACATCCAGTAACAGTGGAGTTCACAGAGGAGCTGCCAAACTGCTAGAGAAAATGCTGAACAAAAAGGTGTTTTATCTGGCCTGTCGACATCACATCCTGGAAATCCTAGTAGGAGCAGTTTGGGAGAAGCTGTTTGGGAAGGTGAAGGGGCCAGATAATCCCTGGTTTGAGCATCTGAAGGATGTTTGGACGGACTTGTCCAAGGAAAACCCAAAGATGCTGGCTATCAACAGCAAATGGCTGAAGGAAAAGAAGAACAGTGAAGAAATACTCCAAGACATTCTAACAGCAGAAAGGCTTCCAAGAGCCGACTACAGGGAAATGGCTGAACTGACAGTCATTGTTCTTGGAGGAACGCCTCCTCGAGGTATTCACTGGAGTCGACCAGGCGCCATTCATCAGGCCAGATGGATGGCCAGAAACCTGTACTCCATGAAAATGCTGATGTTTGCAGATCAACTTGAGTACGACGAAGACACTGTATCAAAGCTGGAAAGACTCAACACCTTCCTTGCGCTGTTCTACACTCCTGTATGGATGATGTCAATGTCTGCTGCAGATGCTCCCGTGAATGATCTAAGTCTAATCCAGGACATGTTGAAGTACAAGAAAACTGACCCAGAGCTTGCTGATGCAGTACTTAATAAGATGGAAAACCACAAATGGTACCTGACGCAGGAAGTCGTGCCATTTGCCCTGTTCAGCAGTAGATTGAGTGACACATTGAAGCACGACATTGCTGCCCAGTTACATGCCACTGAGAAGCCAGACAGCTTCAGAACAGGAAAGCCTCTATTCCAGAGAGTCACAGCTAAGACCACCCTGGTTGATCTCATTGGCCCAGAATCACATTTCCTGCTGGACACACTGAACATTGGATCCGAGTGGCTTCTGGAACCTGTCACGTCTTGGCCACAGAATGAGGACTACAGAAAAGCGTTGGACTATGTTAAGAATCTGAAAGCGGTGAATGACATTGCTGAACGTGGTGTCAAGATGATGAGCGACTTTGCAAATGTCATAACAACAGATGCCAAGCAAAGGGACTATCTCCTTCAAGCTGTGGAGTTCAACAGACGCCGCTTCGACAGCTTCAAGAAACAAACTCTCAACAACTGACTGTGTAAATGTCATTATGAAATTAATCATCATGTAATGCTTTCACTTCTTGATCGATTAGACTTGTGACAAAATGTTAATCTCAAATTTGTGTCATGAATAAGGCGCCTTGTCTGCCTTGAGTGTGAGAAAACGAATTTTGTGATATTTCTGAAATCTTTGTATGTACCAATGTGGCATTTCTTGTTCCAAGACTATCATAATTGTATAAGTTAGAAAGAGGATTAAAAACACTTTAATTTGGTGCCTATTTTGTTGCTCTATCTTGTTTAGATAAAAAGTTATAGTGCAAAACATGATTCAAGGGACCTCGGAACTGGTGCTTTTGGCCGATTTCAAGGCAGAAAACTTAAAGCTCCATGCGGCAATGCTTCCCAACAACCTAGGTCAAAATGGTTGTGATTTTCGGCCTTTTCAGGTCAAAAAGCATGGGAAAAAGTACAGAAACCTATGAAAATAAGAAAACGTTGATTTTTGAACAGAGCTAATGAACTGTCGATGAAGAGCCGCCAGTCAGAGGTGTTGCAGGGAATGCCCACAGCGTCGAAGAGTCCTCTGATGTCATGGCAGTAGCACAACCCATCTCTAAGAGTGAAGAACACTGAAAAGCCGTGATGCCGCTTCCTCTGGGAAGTAATTCGAACGCTGTCGTCCAGTAAGTCCCACTGCTTCAGTCTGGAAATGAGCAGCTCGGCGTTGGACTTTGTCAAGGCCATTTCCCTGATGAGGTCGTTGATGTCCTCTTGGTTGGGGTAGTAGGGGCACCTTTCACCGGCCACCCGGCGTCGACGGCGCGCAGCAGATGACGCACCTCGCTCCTCCTCGGAATCATCATAGCTTGCTTCTTCTGCTGGACAAGATTGATCTCTCAAGGGAGGCTGTGGCACAGGTAGGTCCGTCGCGTTATGGGGAACAGGTGCAATAGATGACGGAATGTCAGGGTACTCAATGGGAGGCGCATTCTTCCCCTTTCTTCGTTTTGTTGGGTCCACCATACAGAAATAGCAGTCCGTGAGATGGTCTGAGGGCTCACGCCAGACACGGGGGATAGCGAAACGCATTGTCCTCTTCTCTCCTCTAAACCAACCTTCAAGAGTGCGGCGGCAGTAGTCACAGATGACATGTGGTGCCCAGCGTTTGTCTTGGTCACCGACTGGCATTCCGAAGTAGGCATGATAGGCTTCCTTTGCACGGGTGCAACTGTCAAAGCAGTGTTTTTTAGCCGTCTTTGCGAAGAACTCGCCGCACACGTAGCAGAAGGAATCCGCTGGGTATTTGCAACCACGAGCAGCCATAACAGTAACTTCGTCACACGTCACACGTCTGAAAAAGTAAAAATAATGGATTAATTTAACCCTATATGGACATAATTCTTATTTTTGTCTTAAAATTTTTTTTACCTATGTTAAACATTCATTTAGAGTACTTTGAACATAAACATGTGATTTTTAATGTAATATATATATATAATAATATACATATAAATAATATATATATATAATATATAAAATAATATATATAATATATATATAATGTAATATGTATAATACAAATTGGACAACCTTATACCACGTGGCAAAGAAGGCATGGATGTCAGAGCCATCAATATTGTTACGTTTCAATAAAATATTCTAGTGCTCAGTTTATCAGAATTGTTTTATATTACTTCAGCCACTCTAACAACATATATTGAGCAATAAAAATTATTCAACTTACCTTTAATCAAATAAAGTGATAAAAAATAAAAAACGAACTGCGTAACCATACACTTTTACTTCTACTGACGCACTAACTTATTTTTTTCATTAAAGCTCGGTTTTCTGCAGTAGGAGTTGCCAATTCGTGATATAAACTCCTTGAACCGTTACAAATTTGACGATATCGTCATTTAAGTTAAAATGTACTTGTTTCGGTAAATATATAGTAAATTTTGAAGCGTTTACAGATCTGTCGCAGATGTCCATATAGGGTTAAAAAATAATAATATTCTTATTTCAACAAAATCGATGTGCTGACAACAAACCCGAAGTTTAAAATCACTGACAGCTTTTTTCTAGTGATTTGAAGCATAATGAATCAGAAAATAAAGGTTATTGCCCAGAAACAAAGAAAAATTTTTTTTTTGTTACACGGTGAATTACACTAGGCAACAAATTTCAACTTTTTTTTTGTTACAGACACGTGAACTACTGATTCCTACTAAAGCGCTGATGCTGATTTCAGATCTGATATCAAAATTTCTCTATCACGTCCAGATTTTGTGTAACCGAAAACCCCTATTTTTCATTTTTTTTCTCACCCGCTTCTATTACGAAAGCCGTCTAAGCTACTTTTCCGTGCGACGTTTTATGTTAAGCATACTTAAATAATTAGTGAACAGGGATGTCTTTCCTCCTTTATTCTGGCTTAAGACAGACAGCGGAATTCCGCTGGCGGAGTTACCACCCCTGCGCCCAACCATCCACCCAAAGCGCGTTAGTATTTTTTGTTACTACTGAAAGGCAAATTCCTGTTCTTAAGTGAAACTTTGGTGTGTCCTCTTCCTTTGTCGCTTGTAGGATGACGAGCTCTCCTTCTGCAGGAACCAACAATAATCTCCCATCATATTTGGGTTGAAATTACCTTGGTATCTGTTTTCCATAACTGAGATCTGTTGGTGGAAGCACTCACCATGCTCGTCACTTACAGCCCCAAGGTTGGCCGGGAAGAAGTCAAGATGAGAATGTAAAAAATGAATTTTCAAAGACATTCTGCATCCCATTATTTCATAAGATTTAAGCATGTTTTCTACGAGTTTACGGTGGTTTTCAGCTTTGTGGTTTCCAAGAAAATTTTTGACAACTTCAACGAAAGATGTCCATGCTCCTAGTTCATTCTCATTTAGGTTAGATGGAAACGATGAGTCGTGGATGACACTGCGGATCTGTGGTCCAGTGAAAACTCCAGCTTCTAGCTTAGCATCTGTCAATATTCCTTTGAATTTATCCTTTAAATATTGGAAACCACTACCTTGATGATCCATACCCTTCACGAAATTTTTCATAAGGCCAAGTTTAATGTGAAGTGGTGGAAGATGTACTTTCTGAGGGTCAATAAGTGCTGGGTGTTTCACATTGTATTTACCAACTACATGTTCAGTTCTAGATGGCCAATCATGTTTTTTGTAGTGGTTCTTGTCATCTCTGCTGTTCCATAGACCCAAAAAGCACATATGCTTTGTGTAGCCCAACTGTAACCCAAGAAGTAATGATACAACTTTAAGGTCGCCACAAATATTCCATGTGTGGTCCTTATATTTGATGAGTCTTAGCAGCAGTTTCATCGATTCATAAGTCTCATTAAGGCCAGTGGCATGTGCTACAGGTTTTGAAGGTTTTTCATTGCCGTTGTGCAGTAATACAGCTTTAAGGCTAGCTTTACTAGAGTCAATGAACAGTCTCCATTCTTTTGGATCATAGCGACAGCCAATCCCTTGCATCAGACCACTGATATCGTGGCAGAAACAAACGTTTTCTTCCTGTAAGTAAAATGATGAAAACTGCAAATGGCGATGGCGGAAATGGGAAACTTTGGTGTTTGGTTGGAGAAGATTAAATTCTTGAAGTCTTGAACCAAGCAACTCTGCCTTTTCTTTTGGTAATTCCAAATCGCGCACTAAGTCATTTAACTCCGCTTGACTTAACAAATGTGGGGAAATATTTGCATCTGGAACATATATGCCATCTTTCCCTGTTTCTATATCACTAGCAGAATCTTCAGATGAACTGCTGTCTGTTATCGTTGCTGGTGGAACTGGTGGTGGATTTGTTTCATCATGTGGTACTGGTTTCATTGCTGATTCGCAGTTTGGGTACGTGATCTTTGATTTGTTTTTCTTTGTGAAACCAGCAATCTTTGTCAAACAAAAATAACAATCATTGAAGTGATTTTTCGGCTCACGCCAAACCATGGGGACTGAGAACGGCATAGCTTTTCTTTTACCATTCATCCAAGCTATTAACATTGCATTGCACTGTGCACAGCAAATATGTGGTGCCCAGTCCCTCTGTTGGTCTCCTAACTTACAGTCAAAATAACACTTGTAGGCAAGTTTAATCTTTGTTGTTGTTTCTACGTTGTGGCTTAGGTGTATATTGTCCACAGACAAAGCAGAAGTTGTCTGGGTGATTTACACAAGCACGTCTATTTGATGCCATTTTGAATTACCATACAATATCTGAAAAAACGTAGAAAGTAATTATTACGATGTGCAAAATAAAAAGAAATACACACCGTAGTACAAAACAAATGCTATAAAAACACACAAGTCACCACAACCTGTCACTTGCTCATCAGCAGAGAGCTTCAACAACCGTTCTGCTTGACTGTCACGTAGCGACTGACCGTTGGGCCGTTGCCCGTTACTATGCTCTTGACTCAGTGTTGCCAACTCGGGATAAATTTTATTTATCAAAATTGTTCGAATTTGTATATAGTTGGCAAAAAAAATTGCTTTAACCTTGAAAAGCAAGTTTCATATTACTGGCATTAAGCCGATTAAAACCAAAATCTGGACGTGGTAGAAAATTTTACTAAAAGTGATTTGCATTTTACACAAAATCTAGACGTGATAGAAAAAATCTAATTATAGATTTGAAATCAGCATACCGAAATTAGCTAGGAGCACCTATTTGGTCTTCTGTAACAAAATCTTTGTTGCCTAGTGTTATCAGTATTCACATTTTATTTCATACATTCATTTGCTTTACTAAGTAATTTTTCTGTTCAAGGTATTGTATGTTTGTTGAATAAACAAAACGATGGGGCTCAAGAACTGGCATGAAATGTTCAATCTCTTGAGTTGTTCCCACCTTGGAAATATTGTGAGTCTCAAATATATTCCACCTATATATTTCACCTATTCTCATAAGGCAACGTAACAACCTCAAATATAACACACAAACACCACACATAGAAGCCATAAAACAGCAGATACAACAGCTCAACACAGAAATAAACAACAAACTCAAAGAAAAACAAACGGAAACATTCAGGGAATTCATAACAACACTAAACCACTCCACAGATACATCCAGGCTATACAAGACTATAAACAGCATTACCCACTCTAACAGCGGCATTCACACCTCACACGCGGCTAATATCCCAACATACACACAACAAGCTAACATTCTAGTTAATCACTACGCAAAGATAAGTCACTTAAACAGAGACAATAACCAGAAACACGCAGACAGACAAACAGCCAGACAAAAGAAAACCTACAGACTCGACACGACCATTACACCCTTCAATACAGACCAGACCACCAAGATCATCAACAACATTAATAATTCGAAGGCTACTGGTCCAGACAATATATCTAACATACACCTTAAACATTTGGGCCCACAAGGAATACTAGCTCTCACAAATATCAGCATATATTCATACCAACATTGTATTATTCCTGACATATGGAAACAAGGTAAAATTATTACACTACTTAAACCAAACAAAAATCCAACAGAACCAGCTTCCTATAGACCCATTACTTTACTATGCACACCTTCCAAAGTAACAGAAAGACATCTCACAAATCACCAACCCACACATTCCACTATCGCCTACTCAACATGGATTCAGACCTCACCACACAACCACGACATTACTCACTAACCTCTCGCAGCACATCATGGATGGCATCAACTCCAGACGACCAGCTCAACGTACACTATTAGCAACAATAGACATTAGTAAAGCATTTGATGCTATCCCACGCTTCCCTCTCATAAACAAAATACTCAACACAAACATGCACAATAACACCAAAAGGTGGCTGAGCAACTATCTCTCAGGAAGATACTCACATGTCACATTTAATGGCAAGTCATCCAAAAACAAGCTTTTTCCGAACGGGGTCCCTCAAGGCTCTGTTCTCTCACCAACACTTCAACTTATACATGCATGACATTCCAACAGCCATAGATAACAAGCTTACCTTATCATCATATGCAGATGACATCACTCTAACATCCACCCACAACAACATCGACACCGCTACAAATAACCTACAAACATACATAAACAGTATACAAGACTGGCTCACACACAATAGACTCAAGGTAGCGCCCACAAAATCAACCATCACCTTGCTTACAAGCAACATAAAAGAACACCAGGTAATTCTACAGCTTACACTAAAGAACATCACCATTCCACACACTCACAGGACCAAAATACTTGGGGTCACATACAACACATCATTATCTTTTGCAAACCACATTCAGGACATTAAAAACAAATGTACATCAAGACTTAACACGCTTAGGGTACTAACAGGCACAAACTTTGGACACCAGCAGGAAACAACATCACTAATATACAAACAATATACTCGCTCAGTTATGGACTATGCTAGCCCATGCTGGGCACCCATTATCTCAAACACGCACATAAACACCTTACAGACAATACAAAACAACACACATCGTATCATTACAGGATGCACTCAAACAACACCAATAGAACACCTGCACACAGAAACAAAAATACTGAAAGTTAGGGAACATTTAGACATGAGGGGAACACAATTCATGGCAGCAGTGACAACTAACCCACAACACCCTTGCCACTACATGTACAATCATGCACCAACACCTCTCACCATTAAAGTAACACCAGAGAGACATTATAACCAAATACTCCATTCCATACCACGCCCCACAGACATCAAACAGTACAGAAAACACATACACACACACACCTAACCCACAAAGCACTGACACGACTCGGTCCGAATGCGGTCCTAGGTGCGAAGCCGCCACCCATTGATAGGTCAGAGATCAGCCTGAGCAGATCGGATCGAGTTAACTTAGCACGATTCCGATGTGGACATCACCCCAACTTACGGACATATAATCACAGACTAGACAACTCCATACACAACACCTGCTACCTGTGCCAGGACACACCACAAACAATTGAACACATTATGACAGACTGTACCGCTCTAGCACAACAACGAACACAACACAACATCACTAGTGCGCTGAACCTCTGGTCCACTCCGGAGAGGGCGATCGGTTTGGTGCGTGCCGCCGGCTTGCTCGATCAGGGTGGGCTGATCGGCTAAACAACAACAACAACAACAACAACAACAACACCCTATTCTCTAAATCCCATTGAAGACAAAATGTAGAAGAAAATGTTAAAAAATAGACATTTTTTCCTTTTAATTTTCTATTTTGGTATAAAAGCTTAGTAAATTAGGTATCAATCGATAGCTATTTTAATTTTCTATGCAGAAATGTATGTCGAATGAGGTTATAACAAAATGCAAGAAATATATAACCGAAAGACTTCCGAAAATCGGCAATTTTTGATAAAGAAAAGGGGAAAATTGGTTTTGTAGGACTAGGGGGTCCGAAATTTTCAACTGGAAAATAATTGCTATTTTCTTACTTAGAGTAACAGGCATAATGATATTAGGAGGTTCGACCGGGAAATAAAGAAGTTGGTCAAAAATGGGACACCCTACTACTCGTCTATAAGTGTAATCATGGTATTAGTTTTCTATATTCTTTTTTTTATTTGATATTTCTAACTTTTCTCCTACTTTCTTGGGTTAGCTTAGAGTAGATCTTAAGCCGCGTTTCCACGGTGCCTCTTTCCTTGTGGTATTGCATGCGATGCAATACTGCATTCCACTAGAGACATCAGAGGCATGCCCTAAAGGCAAGACGAGTGTGCGTTTCAACAGTAAAGAGAAGGCTTGCCTCATCGTGCCGCGAGTTCAATCTGAAGATGTCGGTGAATAAGGTTGTATCGGCTAGTGTTTGTGCTTCCCAAATGTTATTAAACTGATCGAAAAGCGAAAAATGCGTAGGAGATTCTGGAAAAGATCATTCTATGATACGTCTCATGGCAATGACCTGTTGCATGAAGTGAGGGTAGAGGGATCCGCATTTTTCCACAATTTTACCAGAATTTCCACTGTGTTGTTCATATGGTTCTCAGGTTTGTTTTCTATAAAACACTGTGCAATGTAAAGGTAAACGATTATTCATGTACATAAAATAACACATTCACCAATCACACAGACCAAATGTTTCACACACGAGCAGCACCGAAAGAAACTCGACTTCCTGTCACCCACAGACAATCCTCAATCGCTAGTCGACCGCCAGAGGCGCTGTTTCTGGAAGCCTTGCGTCAGCTCCTGCTCACAATTTTTTGGAAAAAATGTAAGGTTTGGGGCATGCATCACACCCTGCGTCATGAGGCATGCGCTTGAGGCATGAAAAGAGGCACCGTGGAAATGCGGCTTTAGGGTCTTTGTTAGCTTGTAACTGTAACTCTCCCTTCTTCATATACTCGCATGCCTCCAACTTAAACTCAGTGGAGTAGCTTCTCTTCTTCTTGGATTGTTTGTGGCCTTCAGGCGATGTAGAAGGGTGCTTGGAAGCCATGATTTGGGTGTAGAACAAAGAATAGCAGACAGCGTAGAACTTGACAGAGGATGTCACAGTGGATACTGAATGGCAAAGATACCATGTGACGTTTCCTCCACGCCTCTCCGTGTCCCTAACTTGCACTGTGATTGGCTGGTAGCATAGAATGATGCCACCAAACAGTGAATACGCTTTATCGGTTTTTAAATTGACTAGCGGTATCGAAAGTACGTTCTGAGTAGTTGCGCTGTGAGCGAGGTTGAATTTCTATACTCTGTGCCAAACCACGTAGATTTGAAATTTTACCGTTTAAAATATTTTAATGGTTTCAGTTTTTTCCCGCGTAGAATCAGATCGCGTAATATAATCGGTCGTCTAATATTCAGTATATAAAATTTAAAAATATTTTAGTTAACCTTCTATTGTGAAAGTTATATTGTACAGATGTAACCAAATAACAATTTAATGTGCTTCTGTACTGTAATTTGACAATTGGAGTTTACAAGTATGCCGGTTTTTGTAGTAAGTTCTATTTAGATAGAGTAACTCATTCACAAATGAGAATCATTATGTAAATATGGTGATTAGTTTTGTTGGCTGGTATGGTTCCAATTTCTTATTTTCCATTCATATTGGACAGTATTTATATTCTATCGATTATTAGTTAACATAAATATGAAATTAGTTACTCTATCATCATCATTATGAAACGTGCGATTAGTCATATGGTTCTTCTCACTTTTTAAACCTCAATCTATCCACAAAATGAAACTAGTCAACTGATTTAAAAGTGGAATGAGCAATTAAGCATTTCAAATGTTTTTAAGAAAATTAAGTCAATTTACAATATTTTGCTTCGCCAAATGATGGAATCACTCCAACACTAAATGCAAATTAACTACTTCAGGTTCAATAAATAATTACAATTCCTTTAGGTCAAATAAATCTCAAGCTCAGTTTTGAAAATAGATGTCTGTTGACCTGGTTAACATAGTCTTCAGAACTATAAAATTTTTCAGTGTACGGTTGTGTCAGGCTGGGGCTTGATGCGTTCTCTGGGGTAAAGGTTCTTGTACGCTGAAACTGGCAACTAACGTTCCCGGAGAAGAATGGAAGTATATGCTCCCCTTGGCGAATTCCTCGGTGAACTTATAGATGAAATCAAGGATGAGTATGATAATGACACTTTCGCAAATTTCTTTGTTTCCACAGGTTCAAAAACATGAAGTCCGTGTGAAGGTGGGAGGTAGGATAGGAATATTATATATTCATTACAAAGGCTAAGGATATCACAGTAGACGTTGCTAACAAGCAGAGAATAAACTTCACGTCTCCAGGAACAGGTAAGCCTAAATGATTCTAGCGATGGTAATGCTGAAGACCGTGACCTCTCCCCTACTATCCGAAACTCATACTTCCCGAGATAAAAAACACGGAAATGTTATGGAGCTCCACGGTACTAAAATATGTCGTAACACCTGAAGGAAAGGCTACCAAGTACTGGAAACTCTGACTGTTATTGCACACACACACACACACACACACATATATATATATATATATATATCACAGCATATATATACTAGTATGAAATGAAATAAAATAAGAGAATGTGATGCCTTCTGACACCCTATGGGTGAAAATAAATTAAAATGGTGATGGTGCCAGAGAGTGTAAGGTGTTCGATTTGGGGTTCTTTTTCTTTCCCGATATGGGGGGGTTTGCCCTTCGAATGTCAGTTGGGACTTGGGATGGCCTTAAGACCTTTGAGTTCTAACTATTAAGCTTTAAGGGATGAATTAAATGAAATGGGTAAAGCTTGTTTATCATTTACTGATCACACTAAATGAGTACTATGGTGGTAAAACTATAATGGCTTCTAACCCTTAAGGCAGGGGTTCCCAAATTGTGTTCCGCGGAACACTTCTCACGGTATACAAGTGTTCCGCGGAACACCAATTTGGGAACCCCTGCCTTAAGGTAAGAGCATTCCGTAGTGCATAAAATTCAAAACGACTGGTCCTGGGTGTGGTGCTTCTGTCTTTTATAGGAGGGCGTGGGCTGTGAGGGTGGGTAAGGCGGGTGCCGCCTGTGCGCAGCAAGGATAGATTGTCGCATGAATTTCCGAACTTACGAAAATACTTTATGGCCTCATAAGGAGTGGTGCAGTCTGCCACCCGAGGATTGATAAGGAGGGCCGTTTAACAACATACATATATGTACCCCAGCATTACATACATCACCCTCCTGTCTAACACCACCCAGCGTTAATACAACATCCACATTGGTGTCAAGGGTCGCACCTCCAGTACTCCCAAATGAAAAGACGGTCAATAACGCCAAACAGTAACCGACAACATCGACCAGAAAACGACCATTATCGAGGAAAACTGAGAACGAAGATTCGTAACCCTATAAATTTATTATACAGAATATTCAAGGCCTGTACAGTAGGGTGGATCGATTTTACATTTTTTTCGATTTCCATATTCTAATAGAGACAAACACTTGCGCATGCATGAGAAAATAGCCTCTGCAAAATCTTAGCTTAATAGGTAATCATCTTCTGCCCCCGGCAGAGCGATGAAAATCATATTTTAGTAGTCAAAAACGTATTTTTCTTATAATTTTTAAAATATTTCAATATGCAGCAAAATTATTCCTAATAACTATAAAGTCGATGAAAAAGACCTCATATGATCGTTTTTCCAAGCGCGTTGTCCTACGTTAATATCTTTTGCCCCCGGCAACAACGTCAAATGTTGAAAAAATAGGTAATTTATATACATATTTTCAGATTGGCTCTTTGTCTTAAATAATGCATTTATATATTTCCCATAGCATTTATATCGTTGCTTAGGCATGAAATAACATACAAGCAAAATTTTATGACTCTAGGCTAGGGTTTAAAGGTCATCTCTGGTGAGTGCTGCCAGCAGCAGCAGCAGACTAACAATATTAGCACGGACGACATTGTGGCTATCGGCTGTGATGGTACCGCAGTGAACACGGGTCGAAAGGGTGGAGCCATTCGTATGATTGAAATGAAACTACAAAGGCCAGTTCAGTGGATCATATGCCTATTACACGGTAATGAATTATCACTGCGACACCTCATTCAAGACTTGGACGGCAAAACAACTGGGCCAATGGGCTTTACTGGACCAGTTGGAAAACAACTGAACGACTGCGAAAAACTTCCAATTACAGAATTCGATGCCATTCCATCTCCCGACATTGACATAGATGATGCCGAGTTGAGCACTGACCAAAAATATTTGTTAGGCATCTACAAAGCAGTGTCGAGCGGTAGCTGCTCTTCAGCTCTCGCGGCTCGAAATCCAGGTAAGATGATGCATTCCAGGTGACTGACAACAGCAAATAGATTTCTGCGCCTCTATGTTTCAACCAGTGAACCCTCCAGCACCTTCAACGAAATTGTGCGATTCATTATGACAGTTTACGCACCAATTTGGTTTAAGATAAAGAAAAACTCCAGTTTCACTGAGGGCGCAAAACATTTTTTCGAAATGATGCGTCTCTCTCAGACCATGTCTCAAAGATCTAAGACAATCGCCAACAAAGTCCTCCGTAGAAATTCTTTCTTTGCTCACCCAGAAAATATTTTGATCTCCATGCTACATGCCGATGAGCAACACAAGAGAATTGGGATGGAGAAGAATATTAAAAGCACGATCAAAACAATCACCAGCGGGGGAAATTCGAGCCTTCGCCATGCCTGAGCTGCTCTACGATAGTCAAAACTATTACGAAATGATCAACTGGCAAACGGCTGAGGTGACCGAACCCCCCGTTACGAAAACAATACCTGATACCCGAATAAAAGAGTTTGTTGAGACGGGAGACCAGCCTGATGGACTGAACCCACTATTCCCTTGTCATACTCAAGCGGTCGAGAGACTCATCAAATTAGTAACCGAAGCCTCTGCCAGTGTAAGTGGAATAGAAGAGAGGGACGGATTCATCCGCTCCCGTCTTCACTCCCGAACAAAAATTCCACGATTTGATTCTAAGAAAGATTACCGTATGTAAATCGACATGCAGCCAAAGGAAGGGTGGTTGGGGCTGGATAGGGTGGAACTCGACGTACAGCCACCTCCTCGTGGTGAGTTCTGGGTTGTTAATTTTATAAAATTAGCAAGCGAGGAGCTCTACTTAGTACTTATCGTACTTATAACATCGCATTAACGTAATTATAATCCACATTTAGACTTTTCTCGGGGACAGAAGATATTACTCTAGAGTCAAAATTTTGCGTGTGTGTTATTTCATGCCTAAGCAACGATATAAATGCTATGGGAAATATATAAATGCATTATTTAAGACAAAGAGCCGATCTGAAAATATGTATATAAATTACCTATTTTTTCAACATTTGACGTTGTTGCCGGGGGGCAAAATATATTAACGTAGGACAACGCGCTTGGAAAAACGATCATATGAGGTCTTTTTCATCGACTTTATAGTTATTAGGAATAATTTTGATGCATATTGAAATATTTTAAAAATTATAAGAAAAATACGTTTTTCACTACTAAAATATGATTTTCATCGCTCTGCCGGGGGCAGAAGATGATTACCTATTAAGTTAAGATTTTGCAGAGGCTATTTTCTCATGCATGCGCAAGTTTGTGTCTCTATTAGAATATGGAAATCGAAAAAATGTAAAATCGATCCACCCTACTGTACAGTTAGAATGCAGACTGAAAATTACCATACTTGGCGAGTTTATTTTTGACGGTACCTGTTACAGTTGCTCCCGCAAAGAAGAATGGGCCATAAATTTTGGATTTGGTCATTCCAAGCCACACGTTAACTTTTGGAGAGTCTCTTTGCCATTTTATGACTTCAGACGGTCTTTCATTGGACCAGATAATGAAAAAATTATGAAAATAAAATTTTGAAAAAAATTTAGAAATTTATACATTTTTAACACATATTAAACATGATAAACATAAATAAAAGTGTGTTTTTAAAAAATGTGTCCGATTTCATTGAAATAGATAGTTAATTCTGGGACACCCTGTACAGTGTAGATAGAGTTGCGAGAAGAAGAGGGTGTTGCATCTACGTGAAAAACACATGCACATGTGAAGTGTAGGTAAGAAAATCAGACAACACAGCCGAAATTCTTATTTTAGGCACAAAAGTACTGAACTGAACCTAAACATTATGAACGTGTACAGACCACCAAACACTGTACAAAGTGAATTCCAATTCGTTGTAAATGAAATAGAACGCATGTTAAAATCACTGAAATCCCCAGAACCAAATATTTTAATTTGTTGGGGCTTTAACTTTCCATTCTTAACATGGAAGAAAAATGACGAAGTTATACATGTTGAGATGTTTAATGGTAACATTATAAAAAGATGGTAGAACGCAGGCAATAATGCTTTTTGATATATTTGCCAATACTGGTGACGCTTCTTAGTTTCGTGCTCTTTCTCATAAAAATTAACACTGTTTAAAGTCCGTTAACCATTCTGTTACTGCTCCAAGAAAGTTGTAAATGTGTTAAGATTACATAGCTACAATCTCATCAGATAATCTATATTACTTAACTAATAATACTACATAAAAACTATTTTCAAATTTTACCGACATCCCGCACTACCTTAGTTCTACAGGGCCACAAGCTGTACTTGAGACTTTGAAATAACAAACATACGAACGAACAAACGGGTGATTCTCTAGACATACGAACAAACGGGTGATCCTCTAGACATACGAACAAACGGGTGATCCTCTAGACATGCGAACAAACGGGTGATCCTCTAGACATGCGAACAAACGAGTGATCCTCTAGACATTCGAACAAACGGGTGATCCTCTAGACATGCGAACAAACGGGTGATCCTCTAGACATGCGAACAAACGGGTGATCCTCTAGACATGCGAACAAACGAGTGATCCTCTAGACATGCGAACAAACGGGTGATCCTCTAGACATGCGAACAAACGGGTGATCCTCTAGACATGCGAACAAACGGGTGATCCTCTAGACATGCGAACAAACGGGTGATCCTCTAGACATGCGAACAAACGGGTGATCCTCTAGACATGCGAACAAACAGGTGATCCTCTAGACATGCGAACAAACGGGTGATCCTCTAGACATGCGAACAAACGGGTGATCCTCTAGACATGCGAACAAACGGGTGATCCTCTAGACATGCGAACAAACGGGTGATCCTCTAGACATGCGAACAAACGGGTGATCCTCTAGACATGCGAACAAACGAGTGATCCTCTAGACATGCGAACAAACGACTAAATTTTAACTACATGCGTAAATAAAAACTAAATATGAAGCAAGAACGTTATCTAAAATCGAATCAAATTCTCTCCCTAAGACTTCCAAAAACTATCAACAAATATTTAAATTTCAAATGAATGAATTTTACAAAGATGAGGAAACAGAACAAGAAAAACAACAACAGGCATCCCCATTCCTTTGTCTCCAAGAGTCTACATGAGGGAACAGGAGAGAGGTATGCTTTCCTCCTCCACATCAAGCACTGCTTTCCTCAAGAGCTCTCTCTCTCTCAACGGATTGAGGAATTCAAAGCGAATAAAAGGCGAGAATGCCAAGTGTTTACCGGTGATAATAAACAATGCGCTTTATATAAGGAATCCAGGTTCTCAAGTGTAAAAATTAAAAATCAGAACCTCAACTCAAAGAAAATAAGAATTCCGTCTCAAAAATAAACATATCCATAATGTATCGTCAACATTTTATTCTGATAACGAAATGAAGTGAAAAATTTAAAAATTAAGAAATAAGAACAAATTTGTTCTTAGAAATAAGGACCCTTGAGAAACCTGATAGAATTGTACTTGTACTTTATCCTAAACTGCTTGAGAGAAAAGGATGAAAGAAAAAACAAATTAGAAGAAAACAAAAAATAAAAACAGTGTATAGAAGCTCTTAATGAGAGAGCGTAACCACGAGAGAAGATTACTATAAAACAAGCAACAGAAAATGAGAGGTTAAACAGCGACTTCAAAGACACCTCGCAAAAACCTGTACTTTATCGGTGGATCTGGAGATCCTCAAGGCTTCCCAAGTGAAAACTCTACTGAGATTGTCAGAAATGCCATCAAAGAAAACCTCCGTATAAAAATTCCTGAAATGTTATTACGGAGGCACATTGAATCGGAAAAAATAATAATGACACTGACAAAAGAATCATAAATTCAAATTGGTGACTGGCTGTGGAAACGGAAATAAGAAATGCAGTTTTTAATATCAAACCTAATATATATATATATATATATATATATATATATATATATATATATATATATATATATATTAATGGATCAGACTGTGAATACAGAAAATAAATTTTTGATAACCTATTTAAACTTAAAAAGAAAAAATAATTTATTTCTTGTTATGTACGAGACAGTACAATATATGCTCCTAAATAACAGGAAGGACAAAGTGTGTCGATTCATATCATTATGTATCATTACTGTTAAGAAATTTTTTCAATAATATAATTATATATAAGGTTATGCTGTCTTGAAATTTTATAATTTTATAATCCTTATAATCTTAGAAGTTTATTATTCTCATCATCCTTCAAGTTTTATGATCGTTAATTCGAAGATTTTATCATTATATAAATTTTAATTTTTAATCCTTTGTACCAAAGTTCATGATATTTTGAGGAGTCTGTACCTTCTAAATATGTCTCCAGTTCCAAGCCAGTCTCGCCTTGTTCATTCAGACACTTGGTAAAATCATCGAGCAGAGCAGTGTACGCGTATTCGAGTACCGTGTCAAAATAACGCATATCGGCAGCACGTGCGTCTAATACAGGTTTTAGTTTAAGGAAACCGATGACTTCAAACAATCTGTTGTGAATGGAGCGGTTTCGCGTAGGGATAAGGGCGTTATTGTCAGCTGTATTCTTTCACATCAGCCGTACATCAACGTATGGTCGGTTTGTATCACGATTTAGGCATAGCGAGTATGAGGGGTCATCGCTAATCTGTTCTCTTTTTGTGCCTACACCTACAAGTATTTCATAACCGTCCTCCCCACTTCTCAACCGACACGAAGATTCTGTTCATCTCTTCAACTCTTAAATAAATAACATTGCGTTTACCAGAGATTGTCTATATTTTGTTTGAAGTACATAATTAATAGCACCAGTATTACCTCAATACACACACAGACTTCAACACAGACACATCGTATACTGCATTGAGGATGCTGCTTAATGGAAGCCCCATCTTTTATCACCTTTCTAACGAGTCTGCGAGGAGAGAACATCCTGTCGGGACAAGCTCTGAGACGACTGTGAGCCGGACGCTGCGCTGTTTGACTCAGCGTGCCGTGCCGTGTGGTGTGGAGCATGTATTGCGTCTGTTACTATGCGATGTCGAATTCTGTACGGTGGTGTTCTAACATGAAAACATTGACACGTCTAAATCGTATAAATGAATGTTTAAATCCACGACCCATTATACCGGGTAAATGATTAGAGAAATTTTCCATCTGGGATACATGAAGCCACACAGGTTTCAAAGTTTTATCATACCCGTTGCCTAGGATACGTACCAACGACCTGAAACCTACAATTTTAATTAATTACATTTTTAACAACCATTACATTTTAAATTATTTACAGAATATAATTAAAATACTTGCCCTTAAGCGTTACACAAATTAATATTAGTTGGTACATTTTTTAAATTCATGCAATATAATACTAAAAGCTATACTGCGCACCATGTATATTTTTGGGGGAAAAATTTTAAATAATTAATTAGCTTTGGTGAAGATATTTATCGTTACAATTTAGTTACATTCCAATTTTAGCTTGGGAAAAATAGATGCGTTATATACATAAAATAAAATTTTGAATTTCACACAACACAGCGAGTGACTACAAACGGGAATCGGATTTTTATCTGCCTGCACACAAATTTATCATTAACCTCAGGGTTACACGAGAAGAATAATTTTAGGAAACCGGTAAATTCGTTCCCGCGGGACTTATGCATGAGAAAACATAAGCAGTACTGCCCACATACGTTGCTGTACAGACTCTGGAAACACTATGGATTCTAAACTATTTGTGGAATTTGGAGTTGTTTGAGAAATTTTACAATGGCAACATTCCACGGGGGTTCGCCCAGTGAAATAAAGTAATACAGTAGTTTCCTATTTTTAAAGTAAACGGCTATCCAATGGCGCCCTTCTCCACTGCTCACGTCTGTGTTCACGATAAATGCGCCGCAGTCTTTCGTGATTGGAAGTTTTACAGTTTCATCCTTCGCAAACACTCCCATAAATTTGCCACGGGAGAAATGATCATTCTTCATCACCCTCTGGAGTGTAACCGTATCCATTTTTAAAAGTCCGTCATGACTCTCCTTAAGCGGTCAACTTTGATTAGGGCTGAGACTCAAGATAAACTACTATGTTAATAGGGTCGACTTGCGGCTTGTCGAATTCAAGTCTAAGTGAGGCGTTTCCGTCCTGCTGTGTGTTTAAGTGTGTTTATACTCCAGCTGAAGTCGGGGAGAGATCAAAAGGGTACAGGTACCTAAACCGTCACATCCAACGACGCTATGCGCTAGGTTGTTACATGCTCTCGGGCAAAGTGAAAACCCGTCATCTGTAGAATAAATCGTTTCCAGTCACTCCCCTATGGACATACAGAATTATATTTTTAAGACCAAAATTTTTAAATTTAAATGCAGATTTTTTTATATTTTCCATTCACAGAAGCGTGTTCCTGCTTTCCAATTAATATCCTTTTAGGCAGAATCCTGAGAGCAACATTTTCTATTTGCTTGGATGTTAAACCTGAAGGGACTGTAAATACCTTCATTTGGACTCTATTAATCGGGTATTTGACTCTGGCACGCAGTAAATATTTCTTAATTTATATCTGTTTAGCAGAGCTTAATTTCACACGCCGTACGCAGAGATATATTTCTATAATATGAATCACCATGGGCTTCGTACTCTCTTCTTGGGCAGTATCAAGATTTAAACAAATCTCAGGGCTGATACGGGTGATTTTTAATTTAATTTCGACCCCATTTACATGCAGCTTCTCCTGGAATGAGAAATCTGGGTGCAGCCGTCCATAGCAGTCGTAAATTTTCTTTTTACATTTTTTAAATTTACTCTTTATATGACTTTCATCTTTAGGTTGATAATAACCTTCGGCAGTTAAAAAGGTGTCCTTCATGTTTTTGAAAAGTTGAATACATTTTCCAGATAAGAGCGTAGGCGGTAATATCCAGATCTTGACGAGATGTTTGCCTGATTTAAATATACATCACACTTGACTGAATATTGTGTGTAGGAAGTTCGTTTCCGGATATATGCCGTAGTCGTTTTCGCAGTCTGACCCATCTGAATGCACACATTGCTTGGGTCAAAAAAGTAATGACCTGCTCTTGGGATCACGAATTCTAGAGGAGCACTCTTAGAGCTAAGAGTGTTTAACTGATCAACTGTAATAAAGGCAGTATCCTCTATAGACGTCTGTGTAGGAGGAATATCAATGATGGATAGCTCAGATTTACAGTATTGTGAACTACTAGGGTGGATGAAACGTGCCATGAAGAGGTAGAAATAGTGTCACCTCTCTCATCAAGTAGTAACCCGTCTATAAGACCCGAATGCAGCAGCCTTAGCTTATATTAGTTAAAAAAGTGGTCAACCATTGGCTTAATGTGTTTAGAACATTTCTTTATTTTTTAATTCCTTTTACGTTTCACACCTGAAGTTGTATCCCCTTCTTCTTCTTCTTCCCCCGTACAGTGCGTTTTTTCTTCTGGTTTTTATTTCCGCCGCCGCGCATTTTTCTCTTCGCATCTTTGATAATTTCATCCCGTGTACGTCTTAAATGTTTTTTGACAGCTTCTTTAGGCTTAGTGCCTGCCATTATGTCTTCTACCTTGCTAAGTCCTCATTGTAAGGCTTTCCTACCAAGATAACTGGCACCACTCTTCAGTAAGGGGACAGCCGTACGCAGTATTATTGAAAAAAATGGATCCAATCTCGCTTCCGAGCTGATATCTCACCCCTCGGTAGATTGTGAATGGCCTTTGCATCATTCTGTCGCAACACGGCGGAAGTGAAGCATCACTGTTAAAACCCCGTCACCAAATGGAAACTTTTCCCCTCAATCGTTCTTATATACGTATATTGAGATACTGGTTAGTAGGTTAGAAGCGTCTTTGGCATAATGAGTAGGGTAGGTTGATTTTGGAACTGTGATCTTGGACTAGTCTAGATAGAAAGGTATTACTGGATAAAAAACGTTGCACCAACTCATATTTGTGAAAATGATTGTATTTTTTGAGGATTGTTAATTATTTTTAAGTTGTAAAATTGCCGAATTTTACGCGTAAAATCGCGCGCGCGGCATTCGCGCAATGTAAACAAGCAAAATATCGGACCTTATTTCATCAAAATAATCAATTAAAATTCGGCTTTTCTAACAAAACGATGCTTGAAAATTATTGTAAATGTATTATAGATGTTTATTAGTGTATTATTTTGTATTTTTTAATGATATTTACCTATAAAATGTGTATTAAATTAAGTTATTTTATGATGCGTTCATTTAATTGTTTATTTTCAGATATTTCATAAAAATGGGTAAAAAACGGAAGTCTGCAGTGTTAACTCGAAGTGATAGTGCTAAAAAATTCAGTGGCCAGCCTTCCCCTTTGGATAAAACAGAGCCTCCTACCCTCCGCCAAGTTATTCAGTACAGTTATTTCCTCCAAAACAGCCACCCGGACTTGAAAGACTATGATATTGCTAAAATGATAGCAAAGGATGTGATTGAGATCTGGCAGGCAGTGAACCCTCGGCTGCCCATGTATGAGGAATATTATATAGTGAAATTGGTGGATAAAGTGTGCTTCAAGAAAGCAAAAGAGATAAACAGGAAATCTCTTTCTACAGTCCAGGAGCAGAATCTGGAGGAAAAGCTGGATAAACTTTTTGACATTTCTGCTTGCACCTGTAAGCTACCTGTTCGTCCCTGTGATGACAATGCTGTGAAGTGCAAGAAAGAAAATTGTCAAACACAGCACATAATCTGCACTTGTCCTCCCAGAAAGAAGGTAATGCTATTATTTTTTTAACTTTTAACTGGCCTAACTTAGTGCGATTAGGTGCCTTTTAAATGGAAGGAAATTCAATGCTTGTAATTGAAAAATATCTGTATTTTCCTCCTGTAATCTTCCTTCCCCTCCCCCCCTGGTAATAAAAAGGTGTCAGGAAATGATTGCCCCCCCCTGTACAGAAGAAACTGAAAGGAATAGAAAAAAACAGACAAAACAACGCGAAAGAGCGTTTAATTTTGAATAAAAAACACTTGTTTTAATATCGGGTGTTGCCCCCATTTGCAGCTCTGACGGCCATTAATCGACGGGGGTATGATCCCAGAAGTGTCTCAAAGAGATCGGTATCATGACTCATTTCTTCAAGGACTTCGTTGATCTTTGCAGTCATAATTTCTGTTGAATACCGGTTCTGAATGGGTTGTTCCAGCATTAAGGTCTCCACCCGATCCTTCATGATGGATCCGACATGTTCACAGACATTAAGATCGGGAGAATTGCCAGGCCATTCATTATTTCCGAAAAAATCAATGTTATTGTCCTTAAGCAGTTGTTGAGTCGCAAGTGCTTTCATACAGGGGGCTTTGTCGTGAAGAAAGGTTGCCTGTTCAACATCCAAAACACACTCGGGGTCTTTCAAAAACGGAATTACATGTTGGGCTAAAATTACATTTCGAAAATAAGGCCCATCCCAACTGGTTCCTCTTGGTTTGATAACCCAGATGAGCTTCCGAATAGAGAACATAATGAAAACACCCACACATGCTGGATTTTTTACTATTTCTCGATACTTCTGGTCGTCTGGGACTTCATCAGGAGTTGTTGCCCAAACCCGATCATTCTGAAAATTTGGTTTTCTGGAGACATAAACGAAGAATTCATCGCTGACAACCAAGTGAAGGAAATCGTCTTCCGTCCATTCCTCAAGATAATCACAAAACCATAGCCGATCTTCAATATTAAGATCACTCTTCCGTGGCTTAGCTATTTCATGCCAAGCACTCAAGCCTTGGCGAACTCGAAATTGATGCACAAGTTGCCGATTGACTATCTTACCACGACGGATAAGTATCTCTTTCGCTACCTCAGAGCAGCTCTTCTTTCGGCGCCGTGATGCAGCAAGCACAATGTCTTTCGATTCTTGAGATAATTTCTCCGGTCTTCCTCCTCGAAATTCTGTTTCACAATCTTCAGGATTCTTATTCCAATTCCTTTTGACAAAGTCTTCTGATCTTTTTAATCTCTCAGCCACCCAGTGTCGAGTTATGAAAGTTGCACCAGCTTCCTTTGCTTCACGAAATGTGACAGCTCGAATGTGGTCAAGAACTCGCTTTTTCTCTGAATCGTTCAAAATAGATGATGCCATGGTTTCGGTGGGGAAAAAAATGGTAAGAATTAAAATCACAGGAATAGAATATAATGGTTTTTATTCAGATTTTAACGCTCTTTCAAGTGGTCTCGCCGGTTTTTATCTATCTCTTCTAGTTTTTGCTCTACAGGGGGGGGGCAATCATTTCCTGACACCCGAAATTACTTGAGATATCAGAGGGCCAAAATAAGACCCAAGGGCTCTTTCCAGCTGGGATCTGTGGATAAAGCTGCTGTGAAGAGAGACCAGAGGGCTGCAGCTGAAGCAGAAAGATTACAGAGCCAGATTCAACAGCAGCAGGAAGTGGATTTCGCCACTTTTGCCTCCACACTTTCACAAGATATTTCTTTTGAATCCATTTCAGGAGAATCAGGAGAGGTTATATATTTTTTTTCTTATATCTTATCCCATTTTTACCCAAATTTATCCCTACTTTTTGTCCCTATTTCCCCCCTTTTTTCCCCCATTTTCGTTTAAGTAATTTATTCTTATTTCCGCCCATTTTCGCCGACTTTTTACCTGAATTTTTACCTACTTTTTCCCCTATTTTCCCCCATTTTCGCTTTAATAATTTATTTTTTAATTTTCATTTCAGCCATCTGGTGGTGAAGCTGAAGAGTTCAAGCCAAGGAGGCACCCAAGTGGAGGTTACAGCTTTTTGAAAACCCCCAGATATACCATGGAACTGATCAGGGGTGATGTTTCTTCCAATCTTGGGGCAAGTTTTGCTAATGCCTTCCTCCTGGACTTACAAGCTATGGACCTGCTTAAGCCTGGCCTTGATGTGAAACAGATAATAGTTGATAAATCGAAAATGGACAGGGAAAAAGCTAGAATGAAAGTGAAAAGTGATGAAAAGCACAATGAGGGTCTGGAAAAGTTAGTCTGTATTGGGGTGGATGGGAAAGTTGACAAGGACACTTTGCTGTACAGAGAAGTTAAGGATGAAAATGGGGAGACTAAGCTGAAGAAAGGAAAGGGACAAGAGCACCAGTTGACTTTCACAAAGGAGCCGGGAACTGAAAGTGGAACATATCTTACTCACAGAGTCATCCCAATTAAAGGTGCGACTGGAGTTCTTCTTGGTGAAGAAGTTGCTAGTGTCTTGGAGGAGTTTAACAGTGTTCATACCCTGAAAGCTGTCCCCCTTGACAACACAAATACAAACACTGGCTGGGAGGAGGCCTTGCAACAGCTCTGGAAAATAAAATTGAGCGGAAATTGCACACCATTGGCTGTTCACTCCATCAGAATGAGCTTCCTTTCAGAGCTGTTTTCAAGCATCTTGATGGCAGTACCAAAAGTCCCACTGCTTTCACTGGTCCGCTGGGAAAACTCTGTGAAATTGACTACCAAGATCTGCCACAAGTGGAATTCACCAAACTCAGTGGCCCCCTGGATGACATGGAATTTGCTGAGGAGACACTGAATGATCTCAGTAGCGACCAGAGGCTTCTTTTGGAGTATGTGCTTGGAATTTCCAGGGGCAAAGTCAACCCAAGATTTGCTGATTTGCTGCCTGGAAAATTGGACCATTAAACCATGCAAGATGGTTGACTTTGGCAATTAGATTGATGTGTCTGTGGACCAAAGGTGCTTACCCTCCAGAACTACAGGATAAGCTTTACTAGGCCATCAAGTTCATTGTGGAAGTGTATGCAGTCAGTTGGTTTGAGATCAAAAGGGACAGCAAGTTCCACAATCAGCAGCTGTACATCTTCAACATGATCCAGAGGATCAAGCAGCAGTCTGAAGAAATCCAGGGTGTTGCTTTCAAGAACCTGAAGTACAATGCTTTTGCCTTGCTGCCCGAGAATGTGCTGTACTCCATGATGAAGTCTGATGACTTGGAAGTGAGAGAAGCTGCTCTCAAGAAAATTCTGTCCATCAGGTAAGCATTTATTAATTTAAAAAAATGTTAAAAAAAATTTGATTATGGGGATTTATTTAATAAAAAAAGGCCCGAGTTCTATAAATCCCCATAATCGAATTTTTTTTCACATTTTCTTATCCCAATTCCCTCCTTCCCCTTTGATAATGGAAATAATCTTACCTTCTTTCTGAAAAAAAATTCGATTATGGGGATTTATAGAACTCGGGTTTTTTTTTTTTTTTAATTTAAGTTTAAATTAAATCAGCAATTCTGAGACTAATAGGGAATAAATCTTAAACTGGAATAAAAAATAAATTAATTATTATTCTTTCAGAAGTGGGAAGCCAGCCAAGAAGAGGCTGAAGAAGATCACAGCCATCAACATTGAAGCTACCCACTGGTCAGAACTAATCAACCTTTCTCAAAGTGGCATCTGTGAACCTGCTCTCACAGAAGACTTTTCTGACCAGGAGCTTCAAGAAGCATTGCTGAATGGCACCAAGCTGGAGCTGCCTGATCTGCCTTCACATTCTCAGAGTGTTGAAAGGGCCGTGAAGCTGACATCTGAAGCTTCCCACACTGTTTATGGACTCGAATCAAGGCACAAACACATTCTGGCCAAAGCCCTAAACCGCCAGATGAGGCCTTCCTTTGCTTCTAAGGGTTCTTACAGTGAAAATTATGATGATCTTGGGATCTAAATGTGTCTATTTGACTCTGTACATGTTTTTTTTTTACTTTTTTTCAATAAAATTGCAACTTTTTTTAGGATTTTTTTATGAAAATAGCATGTTTTTTTCGGCCGAAAAATGCAAAATGTGGTATTTTGGGGTACGATTTTTTGACCATTTTTGAAACGGTTTCCTCAAAAAACGGTTAAAGCTAGGGATCTGAAATGTTTTGTCAGTTATTATAATATTAAGCCCTGACTATCTCGACTAGTCCAAAGTCGATATCTAAAAACTGCGGAAAATCAACCTACCTTAATAATGAGGCTTATCATATGTAATGCTCAAACTCTTTCCTCTATGATGGGAAATGTGAGCGATACGTAACAGGCGTGCCTGGGTATCCCCAACAAATGATGTTCCACGATGTTGCTGTAAATATAGCATACGTGAGGGGGAGGGTCTCCATCGTTCATTTCTCCAATTTTAGCTGGTACAATAAACTGATCAGTTCATGCTGTGACTCCTGGAAAGAATCTCTTTGGAAGAGTAGGCCATATCTGCCCTCAGGTATAATTTTGAACAGTTCTTTGTCTTTAATATTTCTACTAGCTTTCGATTTTAGCAGTAAAGTGTGTGCCCGCTTATCTTTGTTTAAAATTTCGTAAACTATCATAAATCAGACGTAAGGTTTGAACTTTTCAGACTCCCATTCAAGTCCCTCACAATATCCTCGGTTGTGTCATAATGCCCCGGCCCTTGTGTTACTTCTTTGCGGTAGTACTGCACCTACCCGCTCCAGGCTGAACGCATAATACCGTCGCGAGTATCTCCTGCCTTTTCACATTCATCGCAGTTACTAAGAATCATAAAAACGGTTTCTTTCTTGTCATTGGTGGTGTCATTGGTGGTCACTTGGTGGTCATTTGAAATTCGCTATTCCAACTTCGTATGATTCACGCTCCAAATCGATTGGCCTATGCATTTTTGTTATAAAGCTGGACAGGATATTGTTAGGGTGGACAGACAAAAAGGTAGAGGACGGGAGTGTGACGTAGAGGTGGTTAGCTGACATGTTGTATACTATTTAAGCTTCATTATTGCACCAGCTTTTATATAGGTGTTCAGGCTTTCTGGTTACCCTAGCCATTTTACCAGGTACATTTTTCTCTTTCCTGAACCTTTGCTTCCTAAAATTTTTCAATTTTAAACACTTTTTCCTAAATTAAATGCCACTTTCTGCAACTCCTCGCCATAAAAGCCAGTTGCAATTTCTTCCACATTCAAATCTTCAACGTAATACATCATCACTTCGTCTTCAGGCCTCATAGAGCTAACTTTAAAAATCCCCTGAGTCCACCCTTGCTCAAATCCTTTTGCGAATTTATTCCCCGAACGCGACAGTCTTATATAACACTGGGGAACAAATTTTAACTTTTTTTTTGTTTCTTGGACGTGAATAGGTCGGTCTTATAGGATTGTTTCCGCTGATTCCGAATATAGCCGTAGAATTTCTTTATCACCCAAGGTTACTGAGAAATTTGTATTTTAATATTTATTAAAAAAGTGTATAGAAGTTAGTAAAAATATTTCATAAAAATTATATTAGTGGCAGATTGGCATTCAAAATATTCTTCTTAAAACTTCTTTGTCACTGATTTTCTCTTGTAGTTTTCATTAGGAGCTTCTCGTATCAATGTCCAGCAGTAATCAGCTAACATTGCCGGATCCCACCTCCCTTGGTAGCGTTTCTCCATAGTAGCTATATCTTGGTGGAACCTTTCTCCATGCTCATCGCTTACGTCGCCGAGGTTTTCAGGGAAGAAATCTAAATGGGAGTGCAAGAAATGGATTTTTAGTGACATATTACATCCCAATAACCTATATGCTTCAATCATGTCCTGCACTATTTTTTCATAGTTAGAGGCTTTGATGTTCCCTAGAAAATTTGTGACAACATTCTTCATGGCCTCCCATGCCACTTTTTCTTTTCCTCTCAAGGCATCATCAAACTTTTGATCTTTCATGAGCTCTCTGATTTGGGGACCAACAAAGATCCCTTCTTTTATCTTTGCATCGCTAAGTCGTGAAAACTTTTTCTTCAAATATTTGAATGCCTCATCTTCCTTGTTCATTGCTTTGACAAAATTTTTCATGATGCCAAGTTTGATGTGAAGTGGCGGTAAGTATATTTTCTTGGGGTCAACTAAGGGTTCATAAGACACATTCTTCAGTCCTGGGATACATTTTTGACGAAGTGGCCAATCCTTTACAAAATAATGCGAATCTCTGGCTCTGCTGTCCCATTCACAAAGGAAGCAGCAGAACTTCTATAACCGAGCTGCATTCCCAGAAGAAGCGCGACGACTTTTAAATCCCCACATATATACCAACGAAACTGGTCATAATTAATCTGCTGAAGGATGAGTTTCATATTTTCGAAAGATTCCTTCATGTGGACAGCGTGCCCTACAGGAATGGAAGGGTATTTATTTCCATTGTGAAGTAGTACAACCTTGAGGTTTAGCTTCGAAGAGTCAATAAATAAACGCCAATCTTCAGATTTGTGCTCATGACCGAGAGCTAACAGCAGTCCATTTACATTATTACAGTAGCATAAACCACCTGACGAGGAGAAATACTGCATCAGATCTTTTTGGCGAGTGCGGAACGCCGATATGCTTGTATCTTTTGCCAGCAAATTCCATTCACGTAACCTGGAGCCCAATAATTCCGTTCTTTTTCGGAAGGTCCAAATCTCTCACGAGATCATTCAGCATAACCTGCGTTATCATACGTGGTTTATTTGACTCAGGTTGCTGAAAGTCTGTATCTTTAGTGTCATCAATTTCCATTGGCTCAACTTCAGACTCTTCATCCAGTGTCCATAACTTTGGGGGAGTTGGAATTGGGTTATCATCGTCATGTAGTACTGGTCTCATGGCAGATGCAAGATTTGGGTATTGAATTTTATGTTTATTTTTGGCAGAGAATCCTGAAACGTTAGTCATACAAAAATAGCAATCCGTTAGGTGATCCTTGGGCTCTCTCCAAATCATTGGTATGGCAAATGGCATAGGTTTGCGGGTACCTTTAATCCAACCCCTAAGAGTGACGGCACAGGAAATGCATGAGATATGAGGTGCCCAGGATTTGTCTTGGTCGCCTACCTTACATCCAAAATAAAGTTCGTAAGCCTTCTTCACGAGTGGGGTCATCGTTTTCCTCTGTGCCATTATGGTTAGTTCTCCACATACGTAGCAAAATGTATCTCTGGGATTAATACAGTTTCGATTCATGCTGGCAGAAAATTATTGAAATCATGGAAAACTTTTTGGAATGAAAAACCAATTTTTTCTAATATGAAAATTTTTAAAATTTGAGCAAAACTTGAATATAATTTCTTTCTTTTTATTAAAAACCTGTTTGTTTAAATAGCTATATTTTTTTTATGCAAAAAATACTATTAAATATAGTTAACCTGTAAAAAAAAGAAAGTAAAATTAAATTAGTACACTTAATTTTAACTAATATTTTGAGAAAACTCTGAGTAATTGGAAATATTATTTTCTCGAAAACTATTGGTGATAGGAAAATTCTGAAACCATATTTGGAATCAGCATCCAAAGTCCTATAAGAAACATAAAATAGTTTTCAAGAAACAAAAATGTTGTTCCCTAGTGTAGTCATTGATTTTGAAACGCACAATGCATGGTGATGCTCTGCGACTATCTTTTCTCGCGTCAGGCTCTGTATGCGTAGCTCTTTTAAAAATCTCGTTAGGTGATGTACCAATCGTACGATGGTGTAAACGGTTGTAGGATAATGTCAACGGTTCCAGAATACCTATATATCTCTACGTGTTTTTGTGTGTGAAATAGCGATGCATGCGTTCCTTTATAGTACGTTGAACTCTTTCGGCTGAAGACACCTTAAGCACAAAATTGGTAGTGTAATAACTGATATTTAACTCTGCCAACATGCTCTGAAAAGCTCGGCCTATAAACCTTTTCCCCATGTCTGTACAGAAATATTCGGGGATCCTGTTTCCCTTTAACTCACTGTTTTTATTGCTTTAGCCACTGTTTCAGGCAATTTATTTTTAAGAGCTACTACCCACAAGTATCTAGAGAATACATCTATTATAAATAGTATGTATCGATGGCCGTCATTATACACCGAATACCTTTTCATGTCTGTTAAATCAGCCTGCCAAATAGAATCAATCGATGCGGCTACTGTCTTGGCAGTTGTAAACCTTCTTCTCACCGGTTTATGAAGTGTATAAGCGTCCTGTTAACGCAAAAACCTCTCAACATCTTTCTTCTCTAAGCCTTCAGTATAGGTCCCTCTGTACAGTCTAATAACTAATCCGTAAAAAGCTGGATTAGAAATGTTGTAATAGTGTTTGCTTAATATGTTAGCCATTTACGTATTTTAGAGGCGCGGTGGTAGGGTTGTGCGTTGCTGATTGGCCTCTCCTTCTTCCTCTTCAGAGACGTTACCACTGTAGCCGAAGGCGTGCTCCGCTGTGGTATATGTATTGCTTGTCCCAAGTCTTTTAATCTGTTCTGGTTGCATATCAGCGTTTTAAGAATGTTTACTTGCTTTAGTCTCGCTTTAATATGTTCCCAGCCTGCTGGTGATGGCCTATCCCACTTTCTCACCAAATCATGTACGATATTAATAATGTTCGAATCCTGTATCTTTGACCTTTCAACAACAACCTCGCCTATATCGGACAATTGTATAGTGGGATCCTCATTCAATAGATTATAAAGAGTTAGTCTTTTATTCCTCATTGTATGAGGGAGACTACTTTTTAATACATGCTCGAGATGTTGCGGACTCGCCCCGTTGTTCTTTGCTTGTTCGTCTATAGGTTCACCATGATCAATTTCACTCCCATGTTTGACAACTACGGGAACTCCACCGGCTTCTTATAATTTTCTTACTCATGAAGAAATTTCTAAAAAGCTTCTTGGTGTAAGATTTTTTCTCCTCAGGAGGCCTTTCATTGTTTAGCTGGTTGACCAATTCGTTTTCCACTCTTTTAAGTCTGTTTTAACTTGTTTCTAGAACCGAATCTTGACTCTGTGTTTTGTAGTAAAGCATACACCTCGTGTGGAATCACGACTACTTTCTTCATTATATTAAACTAGAAAATAAAGGTCCCAAAACTGAAAATAAGATGGGGAGGAATGAGCCCACTCTATGTATAATAATTCATTTTTTCTTTCCCACTTTGTCTTTTACGAGCGAATGCGTGTATTATGTTCTAGTAACGACGTAAGCGAGACTTCTGAGAGGGTTTCATAGGTACAGTACATTGCATTTTATAACGTTAAGACAGATTTCATGAAGTCGGGGTCAATATTGTTAACAAAAAGGTGCTGGAGCGTTCGTGGCAGTCAATGATAGATTTTTATTAATTCACGACAGTATAGTTGTTGTTGAGGCTACAGACTGCTCCACCAACGTCACGCCCACTAGGGTTCCGGAGACCTCAGCAGTGACAGCCATAGCGCCCACACTAGGGTGGTCCAAGATGGTATGGTAAAACTTCAAACTTTAAAATGTCAATCTCTTCAAGGCTGCTCTTGTTACACTATGCAATAGTAACACTCGCTCAAAATGTTGAGCAAATTGGAGCAGATTTAGAGGTCGCTACAAATTGAGCATTTTTCATACTAGAATTATATTGGTTTGGATAATTCCTTGTGTAGGTATGTAAGAGTGTGTGCATATGTACGAGTATGTGTTTTATATATATTATATATATATATATATTAATCTAGGTTACGAAAGATAGCTGCAAAGGATATACAATATACAAAATTATATATGTACAAAACCCACATATTAATTCGTCTTGGGTTGAGTGACTTTGAATCAAGCACTGACTTGATTCACCCTGAGTTTTCAGATTTTGACAAGCAAATGCTGGAAATGTGGGGCCTCTTAATGCAGTGTGTAGTAGGCAGCTGTATGATGTGGGTGAAACATTGATTTCGTGATAAAGCAGAAATAAACCTTTATATTTTTGGCAAGTAAAAATCTCATTAAATATATAATATGTATATATAAATGTTGACTATTCATATTATGAATTATTTTAGAATATTTAGGAGGTACAAAGTTGCTACATGCATACATACTGAAATGTATATAAACTATAAGTTAGTATATATATTAAATATTCTTTACATATAATTACATGTGTATAAAATATGGAGTGTTCCAGAAGTCATCACCCCATCTGAAGTAGCTGTAACCTTAATTTAAGTATTGTTTTTCTTTTTTCAGATTGTAGATCAACCCCAATAATTTGAAGATGGAACACTACACACCACAACATAATTCTAACATAATTCTAAATAAAATAAATTATTTCCACTTTCTACAGTATTTGTTGTTTTATTGGTTCAAAAGTTATAAGCAAAATAAATGGGGTGATGACTTTTGGAACACCCTATATATGTAGCATATCCATATATAATAGTCATATTACGTACATTATACAATAAATATACATATGAATGGACGGAGCGGCGTTTAAAATATGCGATTTTAGATGAGGTTCTTTTCTTTTCATTTACATACCTCATTGTCGGAAAACCTACATTGGAAACCTCATTGGAAAACCTACAAAAGAACTTCTAACCTCGCAATTACCTTCAAAGCGTGAAGTGTTACGCGAGGTCTTATTTCATGATATCGAGGAAAAACGAACAGTTACTGCAAGTTTGAAAGAGATTGTCTCTGCTGTTCTTTATATCTGGAATAAAGCAAGGATTCCAACTCAAAGATCGGACAATGCTGAGAGGAAACTGAAAAAACTATTCGAACAATATTACGCTCTAAAGAAAAATAGGAAGTCATCCTCAGAAAGCATACAAATGAATGTGGCAGTATTCAATGCTGATATTGAAAGACATTTTCGATATCGTCAGAGCAGATGCCTTAAAGATAATGACTAACGAAGAGGACAAAAAATTCCTTATCAAGCAGAGAGAATATCGTTCCTGCGTCAGTTTTTGAGGCATTGATCGAACCTTGGCTTAAAAGGAGGATCGGAAGAGGCAAAGAGAAGAAATATCAACTTATGGCATCTGACAAAGTGATAACTGGTGTGGATTCTTCCTCCTCGTTCACGGATTCTGATGCATCGTTTCGTCTATCTACATCTTCATCGAACCCTCCTTCCAAGTGCAAGAAAACAGTCATCTCAGATGAGGTAGCCCAGGCACTCGACCGTGTTAATCTAAGCGATCGCAATGCAGCCTTTGTTATTTCAGCATCAGCCAAGTCTCTTGGCCATGATCTGGGCTCAATGTCATTTTCTCGAAGTACAATTCGTCGATCTCGAATTAAAGCTCGTGAAACTATCGAAATTGCTGAAAAATCAAGCTTTTCTCCTGACACTCTACTTTTGCTTCACTGGGATGGGAAAATGCTTCCTGATCTAACAGGGGACATGAAAATGTGGACCGCATTACAGAACTGGTTACAGAACCAGGAGAAGATAAACTAGTTAATGTTCCACTCATCCCTCACGGAACGGGACAAGCACAAGCTGATGTCTGCCTCAGGATGTTGGATGAGTGGGGCTTGAGAAACCAGTTGCAGGGGCTTGTATTTGATACAACAGCATCAAATACTGGGCTGATGTCTGGAGCTTGTACCTTGATAAAGAGAGCTGTAGGTCGCTCTTTGACGTGGATAGCATGTCGTCATCATGTGTATGAAGTCGTTTTGGCTAACGTATTTTCTCGTATTCTTGAACCTTCGAAAGGATCACAAGTCTCATTGTTTAAGCGATTCATGGCACAATGGCCAGTTACCAATAAAGAAAACTTTATATCAGCAGGAATGGAACTTTTTGAAGGAAACTCGTGGGAACTTTGTCAATATATGATACAGTACCTCTCCGACGCTCTTCAGAGTAGCAGCTTTTCAAGAGATGACTACAGTGAATTCCTCAATCTTTCTCTAAATTTCCTGGCAGGAAGTTTGCCTAAGTAGTACATCAGAGCTCCAGAAGCTCTTCATCAGGCTCGCTCGATGGCAAAAGCTACCTATGCTTTGAAGATCTTTCTCTTCCAGGAACTAATGAAACTTACTGCTCATGAGAAAAAGGGTCTGAAAGATTTGTCTCTTTGTGGCACTTGTTTATAGTAAATATTGGTATGAAGCACCGTTGGCAGTGAGGGCCCCAAGAAACGACCTAGCTTTTCTAACAATTATGGAGACTTATCCAAACAGGGTTTGGGCTGAAATTGCACTTAAGGCATTTAAGACATCTCTGGTACTTCTCGGAAGAGCTGATTGGACTGTCACTTTTTGACGATGGGTTGGACAGCAAAAAGAAAATATGATTAAAAAATTATCTCACCCTACAAAAGCGAAAGGTCTGAAGCGCCTTGATTCAAAGCTGTTCAAGACAGCAAACCCACTGGAAACTTACGTCAGCGAGAAGACGGCTCAACTCTTCGATATACTGGATAAAAACTGAAAGATTGCTCAAGAATTTCTTTCGAAACCACTAAATCAGGGGTTCCCAAATTGTGTTCCGCGGAACACTTCTCACGGTATACAAGTGTTCCGCGGAACATCAATTTGGGAATCCCTGCACTAAATGATTGGCCAAGTAACGACAACTACGAGTTGTTGAAAGAAAGAGCATTGAAGATAAAGGGTATCAATGACTTTGCAGAGAGAGCGATTGCTCTTATTCAACGGCACAATACAACGCTTACCAAAGATGAGCAGCAAAAACAATTCCTTCTCCGCATTGTTGAGACCCATCGACAAACGTTTCCTACCCCCTCTAAAGCGTGTTTACAGAATTAAAAGTTATTTGCATGTTCTTTTGTCAAATTTCGTTATTTTTTCATTTAAGAGAAAATTATTCATTTTGTAGCGACCTCTAAATATAGTCGGAATGAGCTCATTTTCTGTAGCAATTATCCTTTTATAATTTCAAACAAGGGCAGCCTTGAAGTACAAAAATAAAACTTTTATTTCTTGGACCACCCTAACCCACAGTCTCCAATTCGGCTAGAAAGCGGATGCATGAGGATAACAGCCTCATTGTTGAAACACCTTCCATGGCAGGTATAAAGCGGCGTGTAAAATTCTCCACGAACGCGTCGGCCGTTGGCTCCTCAATAAATTCTGAAAATGTAATAGAACCACAATTCCCTACATCTCACGGTACAACCCCTACAGTACCTCCTTCTACAAATAAAACTGTACCTACTTATCCCTATTAAATATCGCCTCCCGCTGTGCCCTCCACCTTGGCAGCAACCCCTCAATCTGGAGACAGTGGCATATCATTCGAACTGGTGCGCAACGTCACCTCCACCCTGACCATGATTAGAAACAACTAGGTAGTCAGGGTCGATCCGCGAACCATGTATAACAATGGTGTTGAACATGGACTGCGGGCGGCGCGTAGTTGAGCGTATTGTGGAGTTTGCCCTTCAGGACAGTGAGGTGTGTGAAGCCAGGAAGAGGCTGTCCTTCGGTTTAGGGGCAGATGATGGAGATGGAGACGGTTTTTGGGTAGTAATACCTTACAGACGTCTGTATGCTTTAGATGTAGAGTACATTTTGGGGTGTATAATGAATGCCGCTCAAAACAGTACCGAATTTAACATGGATAACTTCACGATCGATATACACCACCTTTTCCGTGTTGCCGGAAATACGGCCACATCTTATACAATTACGTTTGACAGTTATAAAATATTCAGAAACCAAACAAATCTCAATCGCGGTTGCAGCTTTATTTCAATAATCTTGGCTCATATGTTTACTGTGCGAAATACAGTTGCCACAAAAAATTTGGTTGCCGACGATAATACAGTGTGCACGAAAACTAGCCACAGACTGCAGGCTCGTATTTGACTATGATATGGGACCTGAAGAGTTGAAAAGGGTAGAGCGGAAATGGGTGTGCGTATAGTTGTGTTTGGATTGGATGATCGTCGTAGGACTGTGTATGTTTTTAAAAGCAGTGTGAGAGATCGTACAACGCATCTACTCATTTTAGGTTTGTCGGGGACATTCGCAATATAAGGACTCTTTGCGCGAGTTATGATAAAAGCCGTAAGTTTAGCAGGTACCATGATTTGTGTAAGAGGTGTATCGAGTTTACGAATGATATAGTGAAACATTGTAAGGATTGTCACATGGTTTGCGAGCAGTGTAAAAGCCCCAAATGTGAAAGTCGAGCAGTTGAAAACGAGAAGAGGGACTGTAATGTGTGTAGACGCACGTTTTTCAATAATTTCTGTTTTGATTTCCATAAACCAAATGGAACGTGCAAGAAAATGAGAATTTGCGAGTGCGGTATGTTTCATGTGATGGACAGTTGGGGAAAATTCGAGCACATGTGTCATGAAATTCGCTGTACTATATGCTATGAAAAATATAAGGCGGATGGTGTAAAGCATGTTTATTATATGAAAGATACTTAGCCTAAAAATAATCATTGCATAACTACACTATGACATTGAGACATATACAAACCCAGAAACCAAAGAGGTTATTCCCCACCTACTTGTAAGCCAGACTATCTGTGACGAGTGCATGAACATTGAGTGTGAGGAGTGCCGTAAATGTGGCAAACGAACAAACATTTTTAAGACGACTGCAAGCGACATCCCAGTGAAACTCTCTATGGACTATGTTATCAAGCTAGTGGACCAATTAAAAAAAATTACCATATATATTCTTGCGCATAACGCAGCAAAGTTGACACACAGTTTCTTTATAAGGAACTGCTTGAGCACGAATCCTCAGAGATATTTACAGGTGAACTTTGAAAAGAGAAACAACATTATACAAATGCAGCTAAGAGGAAATATCCAGTTTAAAGACACTGTTATTTACATCTTGTAAATTAGCTAAGCTACCGAAGGTGATGGGCATAGACGCTGAAGTTTCAAAAGGGTACTTCCCTTACACATTCCTCAACGGCGACCCTTTAAATTACCTAGGATTACCACCACCCAAACATTACTTTAACTATGACAGCGTGAGTGCAAGCGACCGTGAAGACTTTGAGCGCTCCTACAACAGGTTTAATGAAGATAATCCTAACAATATAGCGTGTGAATGAAGTACGCGTACTAAGAGTATGCTTCCAAATCTTTAGATGGATGTACAGTACATAACCCGTTTCAACTGCGATCCGCTACAAGCCGCAACTACGATCGCATCATTGTGTTTTGCCGTATTCAAGAGTAACTTCATACCTAAAGACACTCTAGCCATCATTCCCCGAAACGTTCCGCGCAGTTATGGGTACAAGGCTATTTACTGGCTCACACGCATACAACAGCAGACAGGTGTGTACATAAAACATGCTCGCAACACGTGAGAAGTGGCAATCAAGAACAATTTGGGTGGATGGTCTAAGCGAGGATCCCACCACTGGTAAGGAGACGGTGTGCTTCTTTAACGGATGCTAGTGGCATGGATGCCCATGTCCTGAAGTGTGGTATCATAGGAGATATCCATGGGAGATCTCCTGCTGATAGTTTCGCATGGACCCGTACCCGCGACCAACTTATAAGCTCCCAGTTTACTCACAAAGTTTTGTGGGAACATGTATACGGTGCCTGGATGGAGGCCGATGAACCGTACTGCAAAGAAATAAGGGCTATCAAACGTACAATGGTGCTGAACACCCTCAAATGCGGCAATAGTTTGTTTGGAGGACGTACAAACCCTTTCAAACTATACTTTCCAGCAACGGAAGGGGTGAAGATTCATTAGAACGATTTCTGCTCATTGTACCCTTACGTGATGAAAAACAATCCGTACCCCATAGGCGCACCTGAAAAACTCATAGGTCGTACCCTCCCTAACATCGAACAGTTCTCGGTTAATTTGAACAAGAACTACTTTGGCCTTTTTTTCGTAGATGTGCTCACCCCCTCCCTCGAGACTTATGGATGTCAATCTTGCCCGTTGTTATAGATCATAAACTCATGTTTCCCCTGTGCGTGAAGTGTGCAGAGGCTAACATTGGGGTCTGTAACCATACACTCAATCAGAGGAAGATCAGAGGCGTTTATACAAGTCCTCAGCTAGCCCTAGCCATTCGTCACGGGTACAGAATACTGAAGATTTATGAGGTGTGAAGGCTAAAGAAGCTCCCCAACGTTTTCACACGGTATATAAATACTTTTTGGAAGGATAAAGTTGAGGCATCAGGATACGCTCGCGGGGTTGAGACCAAAGGCGAGAAAACGGCATTTACTCAGCGTTACCGCTATCGGGAAGGTATACAGCTTGAACGGAGCCAGATTGTGCGAAACCCTGGCAAGCGCTTTAATGCAAAGTTGTTAAATAGCCTTTGGGGAAAATTTGCACAGAATACAGACAAGGGAAACGTCCAGCTAGCTCAAGGCTAAAATGAAGTGTGGGACTAGGCAAAAGCTATCGATAAAGAAGTCATGGAGATCGTGAATTTGCGCAACATTTACATAATAAGGTACAACGGAACAGAGATGTCTACGGATATGTCACGTGTCATAAACATACCTGTAGCTAGATTCACAACAGCTTACGCATGCATCAAACTTTGGTGTCTGATGCAATCTCTTGGCCGGAGGGTTCTATACGCAGATACAGATAGCGAATATTCACGGAGAGAGAAGGTAAATATATGCCTCTTGTTGGCGAATTCCTTGAAGAGTTGACTGAACAGATAAAGGCTGAGTGTGGAGATAGCGCCTACGCCGATTCTTTTGTCTCCACTAGGCCAAAAACTCAAAGAGCTAGTGAGCTTGGAAGGTGATGGAAATGAGGGTGACCAACCATCCCAACTGGTTGTAGGAACTCATAACTTCCGGGCACAGAAGTTAGTTGGCGTGAAGGAACTTAGGGGACTAAGGTGTGCGTATTACCTGCAGGAAAAGATATCAGTTACCTAGCACCTACGACTTTGTCCCCTTTGGATACCGTGAGGTATGAACATTTGTTATATAAATATATAGTTTGTTTTAGTCTATTTATTTGTTGACGATGTTTTACAGCTTATTTATTTTTGTATTTATTACGTGTATTTCAAATAGATTGTTTCAGTTAGCGTTTCTTCTCCTGTGTGTGTGTGTGGTTGTGTGTGTGTGTGTATGTGTGTGTGCAATAAAAATTTTAAGCACGGCCCACTGTATGGTGCGCACCAATAAAAGATGTCACGCGACTCCGGTTACTAAACCAGATAGAGGGATATATCTCCTCCTGGCATGTTCAGTTGACCACAGCAAGCCTTGGCTCTCAGACGTATCTTTTGCCTGTTGAAGAATTCTCATGCAGACGAAAAAAATAACGATGGTGGGAGCTGATATTGCATGTTCTACAGTCTACATTCCTGAAATGGTACTCACAAAAGTCCACAGATGTAGTGAACACTGAAAGATCTTCTAGTCAAACGTCTTTTCAGAGATTTAAAACCAGCCTAAATCGTGTGAAGCTGTGCTAACAGGATGCGTAAATACTTTATGGATTTCCTGATGAGAGCATATCACGCTTTCGTAATGCAAAAGACGTAATGGAGTATGTTGTGAGTTTGCGCTGTGTTAAGGAATATGTACAATGTAGTAGGAAAGAGCCAACGTTTGTTGAAGAAAAACAGAGATTGTAGATCGTGAAACTCATTGACGAGGGGCACGACAAACCATATTACGTTATGTTGTAATTCACCGAGTACACACATGATACTAAACGCAAATCTTGTGAACATGGACAGCTTAAGATATTTCTATCATACATCCACATATACCACGTGGAGGTGGGTAGTGAAATTATAGCTAAAGGGTTGTGCGTGGTTTTAACAGAATTTAGTGACGAATACTGTTTATCACCCAAAGTTGAGCAGCACGGGCACGTATTTTTCTCAATAAGTAATAACAAAATAAGTGTCAATAAGTAATTCATTTACCATTTTATGTATACACTGCTCTGCTCGATGATTTTACCAAGTGTCGGGACGAACAAGGCGAGAATGGATTGGAACTGGGGACGTATTTAGAAGGTACAGATTTCTTGAAATCACCTTCACTGTTCACCCTGAAGAATTTTATCTTTTTATAAGACGCAGTTATAAGATGTGAAGAAGATTTTACAGTTGAACAGGTCAAAGAGGAAAGAATACATGCACGTTTGGAGAGGAGTGCTTATAAACTTGAATTTAATGGTGATGTTGTAGCAAGCGATGTCATCTTTGAACGTGCTTTTGATTATATTCTATCCGTATTTAAAGAGCGTGACAGTTTTACTCCAAATTGTAAAGTGGATACAAAAATAGTGTTAAACGAGCTGAAAGCCCCTTATATTGACTATAGAGCCCCGCATACTTTGAGTGGCGAATTAATGTTAAATCGCATTTATTTTGTAGTAGAAAGCAGTGAGGATGTAAATGTAGATTCATTATGTGTGAGTTTACTCTTTTCTTTAAGCGTGGTAGAAAGTGAACTTAAAGCTTGTATTTCCATTTTATGTTTGATGCTTATACACTTATATACACGGTTCCACGTAAATTCCACCCAGTAAATTCGACCCCCGAAAATTCCACCCATAGTAAATTCCACCCATGGTAAATTCCATCAAAAAATTTAACGGAATAGATAAACTTAGTTGTACAAAAGTACAATAAATGGATCACCTGAAGATCCGTCACCCCAGCCTTTTTTAATTAGCTTTACAAGGTTAACTAACAAAAATATCACGACCTAACCTAACTAATCATTAGGTCAACTGTATGCCCTTGATGATTGGTTAGTTTAGGTTGTGATATTTTCATTAGTTAGCCTTATAAAGCTGAACTAGCCTCTTCAGTCTTTCATTTATGACATTAACTAGCCTCTTCAGTCTTTCATTTATGACATTATAGGCTTTTCTTTTGTGACTTTGGTCCCCTCGTCGAATGTGTGCAAGTTTTGTTTGTGTGAGGGCTTCTTCTTCCTAATGCTGCGCATAGCTTCCACAAATTCGGGTGCATGCTTGTCACAGATAATCGTAAACCGCTGTGGAAACCTACTACATTAAATGCGCAAGAAAATAGTTTATATTTTTCAAACCATATTTTATAACCTATATATTTTACCAGTTGTTTTTTTTTGCATAAACTTTTTAATAAACTTTAATAAACCGTAAACTTTTTTGATAACTCTTTGCGTGGAATTTACCATGGGTGGAATTTACCATGGGTGGAATTTACCATGGGTGGATTTTTCGGGGGTGGAATTTACTGGGTGGAATTTACGTACAACGATATATACACCATATATATACATATACACATATATATATATATATATATATATATTAAATAAGTCTTGTAAATTCTGGTTTGCCAGCTGCTGTATATAGAATTCTTCTCGACTAGCTGTATTATTTTTGTTTTGGTGCGTATATATATATATATATATATATATATATATATATATATATATGTAAAAATGAACAATGAATAATTCCTATATAATCTTTATATTCAAATATTCACTTTTACATAAGGATCAAACTCGCATAACGCAAGTTATATGTTGTTCAATTCATACGTCCGTGTCCTTTCTTGACCTTTATCTTATTTTTTTTCATTTATTTCCTCGTAAGATACTCGTTCGTGCTAACGTAAGTATTCGAATTCCGCTGACCAACACGGAAGGCGGGCATCTAATTACGAAACCGTCTCTCTTGCTTACTTCTAGTCCAAAAGCATGATTTTTATATATTGTTATGCGTGTTATGTATATATATATATATATATATATATATTATATATATATATATATGTGCCCATGTACGTTGTGTTAAATCTTAAAATAATAGTTATCCTAATATAAATATGAAACAATGTAAACTATAGTTAACTGTGGTCAATTGTAATTAACTGTAATGATTTAATGTGATGTAATTAATGTATTTTAATGAAACTGTAATTAACGATACTAAGTGAATGAATTAATTGGAAATTATAATCATAGTTATAGTAAACCAAAATTACAACGTACTCAATGTACGACCCAACATTATGTCGCCATTTAGGAAAGTATACTCGGCGATATTGTTATTATTTTCTTTATTATTATTTTTTCGTTGGAATAAGTTTTTCATTAGCTTCCTATTTGTCAAATAATTGGTGACTTGTCCTTTTCAAAATTTCTTAATAATTTTTAGATTTAGCTTAATAATGAATCCTGATTAAAAGTTTGCAATGTTCATGTTTTGTATACATTCTCTCTTCGTTATAAAAGATGAAGTCATGTCTTGCCTAAGCATTTAACTGTAAATTTTAAACCTTTAATTTTTGCTCATATGCATATCTTAGTATAAAGATGCATAGTTCAATTTCCACCTCAAATTAACTCTTCCTATATCCTGTTTATCTGTTTAAACATTGTCACAGCAAAAAAGTTTACTTTATTTTTAACTATTGTGCAAAAATAATACAGCTTTTTCAACATTTAATAATAATGATGTTAGCAGAAAAGGGGTATATGAACCCACAAAATTTCTTCCATATTCATTCTGAATTAGATTACGAGGCTACGCACTACCTGTACATTTTAGCAGTAAATTACAGTAAGAAAGTTTTTATCTTCTCCTTCGAGCCTTGCTCTCTTCAGAGAACTTATTCATTAAAATCTCCGATACGTTACAAGAAGAATCGGGGAAACCTCAAAGAATTTAATAAGCCTCCCAGAATCCTCCGAGCCACTATAGAAGAACTCAGAGAGTAGTATAGAAGAAACTACTACAAGTAACAAATCCGTTGCTACCACCTAAACAGAACCCCCGTCGACTTCAAACCAACCCAGGCCATAGAGGGAGGGGTCAACAACTGGCGACCTCTGTATCCAGGATTCTTCCAGTCTTCCAGACCATGGAACTAGAACCAACATCTAGTTGACCGGCGTGTCACGAGTTCCAGTTCGTCACATCCACCCTTGAATCAGTGTCACGACTCCAAGTTCTCCACGCCTAGTTTTCATCCAAGAACAAGTGGCCAGCAAGACACGTCTTCAGGACACATCAACAAGGATTTCGCTGTAGGAATCTTGTTAAGTACAGAACTCTTTTTTTTTTTTTAAAGTAATCACTAAACATTTGAAAAGTCAGTATTATTAAGTTAATAATTAGTATCAAGCCAGAATTAACAAAAAACACAGTGAATATTACCATACCTTCACGTACATTCGAGTGAAATCTTGTTTACATTTTTTTATTATTTTGTTTACAATCTTTTCAAATTTTCCCCTAGTTAGGCAAATTTTTGTGCATTTATTTAATGTGTATTTTTTAGATAGAGTAGTTAGGAAAACCCCTCAAGTGATCATTCCATAAATTAAGATCGGTCAAGCAGACCAAATTAGAACACATTAATAGTACCTTCACATGTGAGTGATTCAAACGGTGCGCTTTCTGACATCGAAAATTTCCCAACACCCATTTTTCCACGTACCCCGCGCCCTTCAAACATATTCCCGAACACACAAACTTCAGGTCAAGAACAAGCCAATATGTCTCAAACCCCCGCCCCAGCATACATTAACTTAGGTAGACTAATAAACCTTCTCCATACTGTCTTAATTTTTAAGGGGACCATAGATAATCACTTTGTTGAACCACGCGTAAGACCTTGGATTGAGTCTTTAGAACAACATTTCTTACGCGAAAACATCACCGACGATGATATAAAGATTAGGGAAATAAAAAGGTTTATCGTATCGACCCTAAAGAAGGGAATGCTCTTGATACAGTCACCTACGTCCCATCCATTAGCGAAGCTACAACATGGGACAATTTTAAACAAAACTTATTAGAATTTTTTAAAGAAATAACACTTGCACAACCTTTAGCTACGTTATAAGCAGTCTTCCAAGCTAAATGGAAGAAAGAGGAACATGAAGATTTAAATAATTTTATTACACGAACACACAAACTCGTAGGAGAAGCGCTCCGAGCCGCAGAAAATGCGTGTGGCATTACTTTCACTTCAAAACAAAGAAACCTAATAGTAGCAACGACCATTTACCAAAACCTACCCGTAGCACCTAAAAAAAAGTTTCAAGAGTTTATAAATGTTGACAAACCAGTTAGTGTAGCCATAAATAAAACACGGGAACATTACCCAGATTCAGCAAACCAGAACTAGCGGAAGGGTAGAGAAGCCCCCATACATTACATTCAGCAGCAACAACCACAACACCAACAGCAACAACAACAACCCTATAAATCGAGGCCGATGCAGGGAACACCACCACAGAAACAAGCCCCCAAAACCCAGAATACACGCCCTCCTCCACAGTGTTTTAACTGCGATAACTTTGGGCATATGATAAGTCAGTGCAATTATCCCCCTTATTGCTCCCACTTTCACGAACATGGTCATCGCCGTGGCGGTCGCCAAAAATGTGCCGATATAGCTCCTGTAGGATATAGGCCCCACTTCCAGAAATCGAACCACGAACGTTCCCAAAAGCCGTCCAATCCCCAGAAACCAGTCCATTCCCAGCCTCAGTCGAACCGCCAATCAAATATATTACGACCACAGGGTCAATCACACTATTACCCCATGTACAAACCCCAGTACAATCAGCAAGGTCGGATAGTTTGGTACGTAGAAGTACCTGCGGAGGAATCAATTTCCGTAGAGTACAGTTTTCAAGAAAACCCTCCAGCGTATGGTGATTCCGTAGAATATGACCCAGGTCCTCCCATAGAAGACAATTCGAGCCCTTTTTCAGACCCTACTTTGGAGGCGGCAGTTCAACCTCCTCCCTCCTAAAGAGCAGTAACGCACTCAAATACATACACCAACTCCCCATCAGGATAATAGGTGCAAACCTCCTAGATTTAATGATAAATTGTAGCATAGATAACCAAGATTTAACCGCTCTCCTAGATACAGGAGCACACGCGACAATATATAGATGAGTTACTAGAGAGTACAGATTACAAATATGAAATTAAGGCACCCTCCTGCCAACTCAGGAGTTACAGGCACACCCATACCTACATACGGAGAAAGTGAATTATATTAAGAAGTTGGAAACGCGGTATACCCCGTGAAATGTTGTATAGTGGACACAGTCGCCACCTTTCAGACAGATATCCTATTAGGTATGGATTTTTTCAACCGGAATCAATGGGAGATTTACCCAGCCGGAAAGTTAGTGAAGTGTCGAAATAGGACACACTCTCTCCATGAGAATAACAGACAGCTTAATGCTAATAGAATTAGTTCAGTTCGGATTTTCGAAAGAAATAGGAAACCCACTCCACTTGATAGCAGTTCAAGTCAGTCGGTTGCATCCAGAGGGACAACCGCTCCAAAAATCAGCCCTCAGAGTAATCAGTTCCTGTTGCTGAATCCAGTAGGATCAACACAGTCAGTTTCCAGTCAGTCCGTTTCCAGTCAGTCAGTTTCCAGTCAGTCAGTTTCCAGTCAGTCAGCTTCAGTTCAGCCCAAGCATAAGACGCCGAACCAGAGTCAGATTCACAATTTTTCATATGCCCTACCGAGCATACAACAGTAGCACCTTATGAGAAGATCTGTTTCCTAGCAAAAGTAGTCGACATTCAAGGAAAACTATTAGAGTCAGAGCGTACTCTGATTACAGAGAAAAGTAATTTCAAAAGAGATGTTCTTATTGGCCAAGTCCTTCGTCAGAGTCAGAATTCAGCTATCCCTGTTGTTTGTTTAAACAAAGGAAAAAGCCCTATCGAATTAACTTCAAATCAGAAAATAGGAACTGTTTCCACAGTAGAAATAGATTGAGATTTCCCCACCAGTACTATAAATCGTGTTTCCAGTTCCTTAGAGTTAAACCCTTCAGTATTGAAAGAAGAATATAAGAAATGTCTGGAGCACTCCCTTCAGGAGTCACCAGCTTTACAGGATCCCAAACTAATGGAATCACTCCTCGATTTCCTGATAAGAAATAGAGATGTGATTGTCCTAAAAGGAGATCCTCTGGACCGAACTAATTTGGTCCCTTTTGAAATCAAGCTGGAACCCAATTCAAAACCCATCTTCATTCCTCCCTGTCGGGTTCCACATTCCCAATTAGTCACTATTGAGGAACACATCACGGACATGTTGGAGCAGGATGTCATTCAGCCTTCAGTAGTCCCTGGTCCGCTCCTATGATTCTTGTCTCCAAACAGGACAGAACATCTCGCCCTTATATAGATTTTAGACGCCTAAACCACATTACCATCCCAGACCGTTTCCCCATTCCAAACATGCAGGAAACAATTCTGAACGTAGGGAAAGCTAACTTCTTTTCATCCCTCGATTTAGCATCCGGTTATTGGCAAATAGAGGTCAGTCCCGAATCTCGGGCATTGACTGCTTTCTCCACTAACCGAGGCTATTACGAATTCTAGGTTTTACCTTTCGGAGTCCGCAATGGGCCTGCTAATTTCTCTAGGTTGATGAATATAGTCCTTTCCGACCTATTAGGTGTTGAAGCTGGGTCTAGGAAAGTTAATCGCCACAATTCACTGCCCACAATTCATCGCTCATACATTTCACCGCAACACAATTCATCGCCCATACAATTCACCGAACGTACATATATACATTTTATATTTATACTGTTTATTATGTATTTTTGCTCTCGTCATTTTCGTTTAAACTAACGAAAATATCACAACTTAACCTAACCAATCATCAAGGGCGTTCAGTTGACCTAACTGGGCATTTTCCGTTTTATTTTGTTTTTCTGCTTAAAACGGAAAGTGTTTTCGTAGGTAGTCCCGATAATACTAGATGAAGACAAAGCATTGGATGTTTTTATCAATTTCGGCGTTATTCTCTCATCCTTAACTTGCCCGAAATGTGATAGTGAGTGCCGAATACGAAAAGATCAGAAGATATTTAGGTGAAATAACCAATATTAACCTGTTAGGTTAATTGAATGCCCGGTTAGATCAACTGTACGCCCTTGATGATTGGTTAGGTTAAGTTGTGATATTTTCGTTAGTTTAAACGAAAATGACGAGAGCAAAAATACATAAACAGTTTGGTAGTCCCGATAATAAGTAGGCGAGGAATTATCCTGAGCGACGATTTGTGGGCGATGAATTGTGGACGGTGAATTGTGGGCGATGAATTATCCTGAGCGATGAATTGTGGACGGTGAATTGTGGGCGATGATTTTTCCGGATACCGTTGAAGCTCTCGTCTATCTTGACGATATTATTGTTTACAGTTCGGATATAAAAACACACTTTCAACGTCTTCAGAATGTGCTATCACGCTTGAGAAAAGCACACTTTCAACTGAAACTTGCACTGTGCAACTTTTTACAGGAGTCCTTGGTATACCTAAGATTTCTACTATCATCCACAGGAATTAAACCTGATCCAGCCAAACTCGAAGCACTGGAAAGGTACCCTGTACCCAAAACCATCGACGACGCTAGTGCATTTATTGGTTTTGTCGGATTCTATCGGAATTTTATCCCCCAATTTTCAAATATTGCTAAACTCATTACTAAGTTGTTCCAGAAAAATGCTAAATTTAACTGGGAATCTGATCACCAACATGCCTTTGAAACTTTAATTGGTAAACTAACCTCCAATATCCTGATTACACCAAACCCTTTTTCATAGCCACAGATGCTTCCTCCTATGGACTAGGAGCCGTCTTATTACAGGACGTAGATGGTGTGGAATTAGCCATTGCTTATGCCAGTCAACTTCTCTCTGCACCTCAACGGAATTATTCCACTACGGACCGAGAGGCCCTAGCAGTATATTGGGCTTTGAAAAAATTCCGAAATATCGTTTATGGCTACGATGTAACCATCAAAACTGACCATAAGCCACTCGCGTATCTCTTCAAGGACAAGCTACTTGAAGGACGGTTGAGTAGATGGGCTCTGTTGATCCAGGTCTTTGCGACAAAAATCGTATACAAACCGGGAAAACTTCAAGTTATTCCAGACGGATTGTCGAGACTCAAGCCCGACACCCAAGTGAATAAGATAGAAATTCTTCCTGTGTTCGACTACGAATGTCTGCAACACTCCCAACAACAGGACCAACACACCCAAAACCTTCGGGAGTGCCTGGAACAAAAGAAACCATCGAAGGTAAAAGAAGAATACAACCTAAAACATGGGCTCGTACATTTTAGGAATGAAGATGGAAACGACCTCGTGGAAATACCAAAGGATCTCGTCGATATAGCCATTGGACTTTGTCACGACTCACCTTTGTATGGCCACATGGGGCCGGATTGCACCATCAAGTGTCTTTTGGAGCGCTACTATTTTCCCGAAATGAACAGAAAGGTACATAAATACATCGCTGAATGTCCGTCTTGTTTAAAACACAAAGGCAACGAACCGTCCACAGCTCCCATGCATAAATATCCAGTATGCCAAAGGCCCTGGCAAAGAACTGGAATGGACATACTGGGACCATTCCCCAAAACATCAAAGGGGAACCAGTACATCATTGTGTTTACGGACCACTTCTCGCGTTACAGCGAAGTAGCTGTCATTCCAGACCAGACCTCGGAAACTGTGGCAAGAGTCCTAGTGGAACGCGTCATCCAAAATCATACCACTCCTTCCATCCTAATTTCGTGTGTAAAATTAAAAACACACATTGTGGCATACCATCCGCAGGCAAACGACTTAGTGGAAAGGCACAATCGAAAAATCTTAGAAGCCTTCGCCATATTGTCGATACATCCTCCCGTACATGGGATGATTCCCTTCCCATGGTACAAACAGCCATCAACAATGGCTATAACGTGTCTATTGGGGACACCCCTCATTTTGTCCTATATCACTACGACAAGCCGCTACCTTTTGATTTGCCCGACCAAATCGACCCGGCAGTTCTAACAACTTCCGAGATGGCAGAAGCCAATCAGCAACTCGTTCAACGATCCTTCAAAATTTTTTATATAATCCGCTATGCCCTAGACCAGAGGTCGGGGAACAGGGGTAAATTACCCCAAATGGGGTAAATTTAAAAATTTTGGGGGTAATGCGTGCGGTATGAGAGCCTCAGTCGTGTGTATGGTATCATGAAACGAAGAGGTGCTTTTAGTGCTTGACACTTTGTGCTGATGCTTTTTTCGTATATTTTTATTTTATTTTGTTACATAAATGTGGCGTTATTCTAAATTTTAGAATATTACGAATTTACATCCTGATTTTGATGGTGTTGTATGAAAAATGAAACAGCATAATTTTTCCAAAACCTGAAGTGGAAATGTTTTGAATGAAATTCTTCAGTTCTTCAATCCTTTTTACAATTTTGTTTGTGTGCTATTCTTATGCCAGCATGTGTGGCTTTTTTTATTTCTCCATAATAATGGATCCAATGAACATTTTTTTAATTTGAATTTTTTGTATACCATATGCAACAACTTTAAGAGCAATTGGCTTGTTTTTGTTTACTTTGAAGTCTGGGGGTAATTTCATTTTACTCAAATAGATTTTTGGGTAATACCCAAAAAAGTTCCCCGACCCATGCCCTAGACCAACGAAATCAACAGATGGAGCAAGAGCAACATAGGCGACATCTCCGTCAACAGACTATAATCGTCGGTATGCGATGTTATCTAAAGAGCGTAAAACCGCCAAGTGCTCATCGCAAATTATACCCAAAATGGGATGGCTCATATAAGATTATGAAAAACCTCGGAAAAAACCGTTACGAAATCCTCGAACTCCGGGATCATTCCAAACTAAAGATCATTCACGCTGATAATGTGAAGATAGCTTCCGAACAACACCTTCCCAAAAAACAGCTGCCAGGCGTTCGAGCCGTCTATCCTTCGAAAGGTCATGGCATTAACAAATCGAGCAGGGATAAAAAAACTGAAGTGGTCACCGCGGGATCCACTACCCATGACGAAGATTGGTACTTCCTAATACCACCAGTACTCGAGCCAATCTCTGAACAAGAGGAGGCCCCAGAGCCAAGCGTCCCATCGGACCCAGACCCTGGAGAAACCCCTTCGAGAGGATCACTCAGTGGAACTCTACCATCTCCTCCAACTCCACCATCTCCTCTGTCACCACCCTCACCGATTGATGATCGATGCACGGACCCTACATACCGCCTCAAATGCATCAACCACGTGAACTAGAACCTTCACATAAGAAACGAACTCGTTCAGAATCCGTGCTTAACGGTCGACCCCATTGCCACCAAAACGAGGCCCACTCCTTCGTCCACAAACACAAGTATCCACACGGCCACCCCCATCACCGTATAATCTAAGACGTAGAAATTAATAAAATTGTCCCCCTTATAATTTTCGAAATTATTTACTCTTGTAGCCCTAATATTAAAATTTCTACCGGAGTTGTTATAGAAAAGCTTGCAGAAGGTAAATTTTTGAAAGGACACGCGGACCTTTTTATCAATTTGCAACCCCCTGCTAGAATTAAAATCAATCTCCTTCAGATAAAAACCCAATTAAAAACGTTTGAAAGTAAAGTTCAGGGTTCTGTTAAAAATGTTCCGGAAACAGACCAGATTAGTCGCGTTCTGTTAGAAAATACATTCGAAAATATTCAAACTACAGCACGCACCCTATCAGAAATATTAGTGTTACCAAGGATACAAATTGGAACTCAAAACTAGGAAAAATTTAATCAAAGAAAAAAAGGGGACCAATAGATATAGGAGAAAAAATATTCAAGGGTTTATTCGGCTTTGCAACCGAAGAAGATATTAAAAGAATTGAACTCAAATTAAATCTCTTCGCGCGGAATCAGCAATATGATGGACACATGTTAGAATAAATTATTAGGTCACTACACGAAAACAATCGCTTCCTCCAGGGCGGCGGCGGCGCCCGGGCAGAGCTGGGCACTTGCGGTTTTTTTTGCGGTACTGCGGTACTGCGGTACTACCGTGTTGGTCGGTACCGCGGAAAGTACCGCGGGAAATTTGAATGCGGTAGCGGTACTGCTGTACTTTCAGCGATCCTTTGCGGTACTGCGTTATGCGGTACCGGTTTGGTAGTGCGGTAGTAGTACCGCAGTACCGCAGTACCGCAAAAAAACGCGCAAAAAAACGCAAGTGCCCAGCTCCAGGACCTCCACATCCTTTTGGACAGATTCACATACCTTGAATCCCTGTTAGCCCAATACAAAGAACACGAAAGATATCTAGAATTAATAGAAATAATTAACCTACAACTAACCCTAATCGATAAGTATTTACAGCAAATAATTAAGATTCATTCCAAAGTTTTGCGTGCAACCCAGCTAGCCCATGGAAAAATCACTCTTTCCACACTAATACCATGGGTAGGCTGACCATATTTCCTTGAGACAAAAACGGGACATTGGGATGGCAAAAAAGGGACGGTGTTTATGTAATATTCTGTATTCATGAAAAAGTAAGTACATAAACCGGGACAAAATTGACATTTTTATTAAAACGACGGGACGGCCAGGAAATATGAAACAAACGGTACTGTCCCGTTCAAAACGGTACGTATGGTCAGCCTAACCATGGAAAACACTTCAGTCCTTGGTTCACACCGCCCAGACACAATTAAAATTATCACCCATATTCCCACTCAACCATACTAATTACCCCCAATTTCTAGAATACACCTGGACTGTACATGGACCACGCGCCTACACATACCTCATAATTGTACCATTTTTCGATGTACTCGCTTATGACGTATATAAATTTCACCCTTTCCCAACACCCAACCAAAACGATTCTAATGTCTATCAATTGTATCTACCCACAGTACCACCTCACCTTTTCCTCACCAAAGATCTGTCAGCATATTCTATGATGTCAGATAGCGACGTCCGGCATTGCCGATTCCCGCAAACGAATAAACAACTCGTTTGCCCTCCACTCAACCCAGTCATTCTTCCAACTACTAGGTCTTGCTTTATCGATTTAATTTGTGACCGTCATGCTCCGGTATGTTCGTTTACAAAATTTCATTCCTCTAAAACCATCCACCTTCGAAATGGACCAGACATCTGGGTTTCTTTCGCGAACAGGACTGCTGCTACTCTCGAGTGTCCGTCAAATTATTCCCTCATCATAATCCCTATGGTTATTCGGCTACCAATTGGTTGCTCCTTGCGTTCAAAAACCTTCCAAATATACAACCCTTACAAGGTTACCATTAATGACTCATACCCCTTCCCGTCGCAAATTAAATTTAAACCCGTCATAGAGATCTTAAATCTCTCCATGAAACCTGTAACAATCCTACCCGAGCTACATGCCCCTGAATGGAATGATCAATTAAGTCGGTTTAAAATTTCGGATAAACAAAATAACCTCTTACAAATACTACAACCTGTAACAATTTTTTCAACATCTGCCGTTAGTATCATTATTGTATGTGATATTATCCTCGGTATATTTGTGATAAAAAGATCGTTCTTGGACAAAGGAAAACAAGAGACACCGAACCACGTAAAACTATTTATGCACGACCAAGAGTGCGTACCCAGACCACGTGAACTAGACTTAGCCACCCCGACTTATGTTGTATATATAAATCTATATTGTAAAACCAATAGTCATCACCTAGTTAGCATTAGTTAGGATGTTATAGTATCGTATTAATATTATTCTAGAGGGAAGAGCCCTGTAAAAATGAACAATGAATAATTCCTATATAATCTTTATATTCAAATATTCATTTTTACATAAGGACCAAACTCGCATAACGCAAGTTATATGTTGTTCAATTCATACGTCCATGTCCTTTCTTGACCTTTATCTTGTTATTTTTTTATTTTAATTATTTCCTCGCAAGATACTCGTTCGTGCTAACTTAAGTATTCGAATTCCGCTGACCAACACGGAAGGCGGGCATCTAATTACGAAACCTCCTCTCTTGCTTACATCTAATCCAAAAGCATGATTGTTATATATCATTATGCGTGTTATGTATATATATATGTGCCCATGTACGTTGTGTTAAATTTTAAAATAATATATATCCTAATATAAATATGAAACACTGTAAACTATAGTTAACTGTGGTCAATTGTAATTAACTGTAATGATTTAATGTGATGTAATTAATGTATTTTAATGAAACTGTAATTAACGATAATAAGTGAATGTGAATTAATTGGTAATTATAATCATAGTTATCGTAAACCAAAATTACAATGTACTCAATGTACGATCCGACATTATGTCGCAATTTAGGAATGTATACTCGGCGATATTGTTATTATTTTTTTATTATTATTTTTTTGTTGGAATGATTAATTTCCTATTTGCCAAATAATTGGTGACTTGTCCTTTTTAAAATTTCTTAATCATTTTTAGATTTAGCTTAATGAATCCTGATTAAAAGTTTGCAATGGTCATGTTTTGTATATATTCTCTCTTCGTTATAAAAGATGAAGTCATGTCTTGCCTAAGCATTTAATTGTAAATCTTAAACCTTTAATTTTTGCTCATATGCATATCTTAGTATAAAGATGCATAGTTCAATTTCCACTTCTAATTAACTCGGCGGATCAGGAAAACAACAGATCTGAAAATGAGCGATTTAAGATAGAAATATGGCTTCCTCTTCCTATATCCTGTTTATATGTTTAAACATTGTCACAGCAAAAAAGTTTACTTTATTTTTAACTATTGTGCAAAAATAATACAGCTTTTTCAACATTTAATAATAATGATGTCAGCAGAAAAGCGTATATAAACCCACAAAATATCTTCCATATTCATTCTGAATTAGATTACGAGGCTGAGCACTACCTGTACATTTTAGCAGTAAATTACAGTAAGAAACAGTCTTTATCTTCTCCTTCGAGCCTTGCTCTCTTCAGAGAACTTAGTCATTAAAATCTCCCGATACGTTACAAGAAGAATCGGGGAAACCTCAAAGAATTTAATAAGCCTCCCAGAATCCTCCGAGCCACTATAAAAGAACTCGGAGAGTAGTATAGAAGAAACTACTACAAGTAACAAATCCGTTGCTGCCACCTAACCAGAACCCCCGTCGACTTCGAACCAACCCAGGCCATAGACGGAGGGGTTAACATATATATACACGCGATGAGAATAACTCCAGTGTGTATTTTTCTGTTTTTTTGTCTAATGTATTTACAAATCATCTCAACTGGCTGTATTATTATTATTTTGTTTGATGAAGATATATATGTTAAATAAGTCTTCTATATATTATTCCTGTTTTGCATGTAATGTATATACATATTTTATCTCGTCTTTAGCCGAATGTATTTCATGAATGTTATACAGGGTGTCCCATAAGTCCGGCATCATAGGAGAAATTCATATTTTTCTATTTCTACAAACCATAATTCATATTTTTCTCTTTCTACAGGCCATAATGTCTGTGAGCAAGGAAGAACGAATCCAGATAACTCTTCTCATACGAAATCGGAGTCAAAGAGAGGCCGCTGCTGAATTTAACAGACTGCATCCAGACCGCGAGCCAATAACACAGAGTTGTGTTAGCAGACTTGTTGCAAAGTTTAAGGAAACAGGATCCATAGAAGATAAACCACGCAGTGGACCTTCGAGGAGGTCCACTGACGATGATACGGCAACTGCTATCCTGGCTCATTTTAACAGAAGTCCCAATAAGTCTCTTCGGCGATTATCCGCCGAGACAGGAGTGTCGAAATGTAGCATCCATCGCATTCTTCAGGCTCACAAATGCCATCCATATAAACTTCAGATCCTACAGCAATTAAGCGAAGATGATCCCGACCGGTAGATGGAATTTTGTGAATGGGCTACAGAACAATATGCTCGGGATGCCAATTTCCCGTCCACCATTCTGTTCAGTGACGACGCTGTTTTTTTATGGAAATAGTGAGGTAAATCGACAGAACACCCGCTACTGGTCTCAAAACAACCCTCACTGGTATACCTCTTCAAAGGAACAAGGTGCATCTCGGGTGATGGTATGGTGTGGCATTTGGAAGGATCGCATCATAGGCTCCCCTCTTTTTCGATGAACATGTCACTGGAGGCACCTACCTACGTATGCTCAAGGAAGAAGCATTTCCCAGTGTCTTGAACGAAGAAGGAAATTTCTGAACATGGTTCCAGCAAGACGGCGCTCCTGCACATTACAGCACCCAAGTAAGGGAATACCTGTACCAACAATTCCCTGGTCATTGAATAGGACGTCGAGGGCCTGTGGAATGGCCAGCTAAAAGCCCTGATTTTTATCTCTGGGCCCACTTGAAAGCGCTGGTATACGCAGAGAAAATTAGGAGTGTTGGACATTTGCGGCAGCGCATTATTGGGGCATGTAACACCATTACTCCTGACATCATTCACCGTGTGCTTGCTGACTGGGTATCACGTCTGAATTTGTGTATTGAAAACAATTGTGGACATATTGAGCACGTTCTGTAAATAAAAGCTTTTGTTTTGCCTTTTTTTATTATTTTTCCTATGATGCCGGACTTATGGGACACCCTGTATATTAAATAGACAGGGAGATGTAGTTGTATGTTTTGTTTCTCTTTCACACCATGTAAACAAATATCTGTTATTTTGTTAATGGAAATGAAGGGTATATATGTATATGTATTTTATATAAGTATATATATATATATTATAAAAATGATAGTGTGTGTGTGTGTGTGTCTAAGCCACATACGACTGGCTGTGCCTACTGGCTGAGTTCGTTCTGAAGTCATCCAGGGAGTTCAGGGGAGGGGACATTTTGCGCGAAGAAGCTCCTGTGTACGTCTGTACTGCTCCAGTTGTCCAATATATATATATATATATATATATATATATATATATCTGCTCTATGCGGCGCTTCAGTATATATATATATATATATATATATATATATATATATATATATGTGTGTATGTATGCATGCTTCTAAACTAAAGCGACTGGCTGTTTCTCTGGCTGAATTCTTAGCCAACTAGCTGTGTCCCTGACTGCTTACTCTCTAAACAAATTGGCTGTGTGCCGCTTTCGCCATACGATTGGCTATGTCATGGCTGCTATCTAAACCAAATGAACTAAAGCCGCTCAGGGAGTTCAGGGAAGGAATGAAAATGCTCCGAGACGTCACAACCAAGGCATCTTCACCCCCGTCTCTCTCTCCTCTCTTTCCTCCTTGTGTTTTATTAATCTTGTTAGGTTATCCCAGTCCCCCCTTGGAGAGTCTAACCCCGACCCCCTTCATGCATAATCTCCTCTCCCTCTTGGAGGGTGTAAACCCCACCCTTTCTTGCATAACTCCCCTTCCTACCTTGGAGGGTCTATCCCCGACCCCTTTGTTGCAAGCAACTTTACAAATATTGATTATGTTGCATGGAATTGATTTGCACTCTGCATTTTTTAGGTATACTACTACGGTTTCATATATATTTGTGTGTGTGTGGGTATGTGTGTGTGTATTTGTGCTGTATATTTTTTTCATACATGTTATTATTTGAAAATAAAAACCCACTCTAATAGACAGAGCTTATTTCCACAACAGTTTCGTTGCCCACTGGCATCCTCCCGAGGAGGATGCCAGTGGGCATCGAAATTGTTGTGGAGATAAACTCTGTCTATTAGTGGGTTTTTATTTTCATATTTTGACCTTCACGTAGAAAAAAGTGAAGTTTTTTGCATCTGTTATTATTTCTCTTACCATATTGCCCTAATCCTCACATCATGATTAACACTTTAAGTACTTTCAGTACTGTAAATTAGTGAATCTGAAACGTAGTCAACTCCGATTATATCTCAGTAGACAAGTTTATAAACAAGAAATACATCAATGGTAATTTGTCTTTCCTAAACTTAAACATTCGTAGTCTCCCAAACAACATTGACGAATTGACACAGGGTTCTCAAGTCTAAAAAATAAAAATCAGAACCTCAACACCAGGAAATAAGAATTCTCTCAAAAATAAGAATATCCACAATATATCTTAACATTTTACTCTCATATCCAAATGAAATGAAAAATTGAAAAATTAAAAAAATAAGAACAAATTTGTTCTTAGAAATAAGGACACTTGAGAGCCCTGAATTGACAGCTAACCTGAAATTATTACAACGTAAATTCACGTGCATTATATTAACTGAAACCTCGTTAAATGAAAATAATAAGATTTGTTTTAACATTCCAGGGTACACAAGCTACCATGGCATTTACCGAACACCAACTGGTACCGTACTGAATTTTATTACAAATATCAATAAAATTCTAACCTTCAATTATATTGGTAACAATTTTGTCATTGTAGGAGATTTAATATTGGTCTCACAAAAGAACATTCAAATAATAACGCAAGCTTCCTTCACGAGATCATGACTGCAAGTGGTGTTAAATTACTTATTATAAAGCCAACTAGACTTCACAATGATAGAAATTCGACTCTGCTAGATCAGATCTTGGTGCGATACCCGTTTGACTGCATTTCGGGTATAATAATATTAAATATCATAAATCACTTGCCGACATGCACCATGCTAATCGTTCATTTCTTTGCAAAAAAAACTATAAAAATGAACTATACTCGTAGATTTTACAGCTATAATTACAAATTAAAATTCCTGAGGGAAATAACAGCTTTTGACTCGACTAGAATAACCGAAAGTAACCATGACACGAACAAAATTTCAAGCATTTTCAAAAACAGAAATGGATATATTCAACGCAAACTTTCCTTTTAAATCAAAAGTAATATCCAAAAGTAAATACAATGACCAATGGATCACACCAGCACTCATTGTGAATACTAAACGTAAGCATACTCTCTTTAAGTTATGGAAACCTGATATTATTACCGAACAGACATTGAAAAATTACTGTACCAGACTTAATGCAGTCATTAAAAAAGCAAAAACAAATCATTATTGTTCAAAAAATTATGAACAAAACTCCAATCCAAAAAGACTGGAATACTTTCAAAGAGTTAATTAACACAAAGAAGGTTAAAATAACTCCCTTATCCTGTCTCACACAAGGCGGAAATTCTTACAGATACCCAAAAGACAGCCAAATTATTAAACTCGCTTCCGACAATACATGTCACAACTAAATCCAAGCTCAGTTTTCTTTGATCCAATCCTACATACCATATCTCTCGAACAAAAAATTAAAAAATAAAGCTTCTGAAGTCAATACGATCCCGGTAAAAATATACAAATTAGTATCCGATAAAATTGCAATACCACTCAGCTAATGAATGAATCTGTAACATAAGGTGTATACCTTGACAGTCTAAGGTAGTGTTTTTCAAACGGTGGGTCGCAACCTCCCTGTGTCGTAGTTTGTTTATCCTTGTAGTTGTGATTTGTGCGCAAAAAAAAATCCGCTTCGTGAATTTGCTTATCCTTGTAGAATCATAAAGGGTCGCGCCGACCCAAGATTCTGACACGGGGGTCGTGGGGAAAATCCGGCTCAGAAAGACTGGTCTAAAGGAAGCCAGAGTATGCCCTCTATTTAAATTGGGAAACCCAAACACCACATCCAAATATCGCCTCATTTCTGTATTGCCAACTTTAAGTAAAGTATTTGAAAAAATCGTGTACAATAAACTTAGACAAATAGATATTTTAACTAAAATTTAACAAATTCTTAATCAAATACCATATTTTATCTAAAACACAAGTTGTTGTTGTTGTTGTTTAGCCGATCAGCCCACCCTGATCGAGCAAGCCGGCGGCACGCAGGTAAACCGATCGCCCTCTCCGGAGTGGACCAGAGGTTCAGCGCACTAGTGATGTTGTGTTGTGTTCGTTGTTGTGCTAGAGCGGTACAGTCCGTCATAATGTGTTCAATTGTTTGTGGTGTGTCTTGGCACAAGTGGCAGGTGTCGTCTATGGAGTTGTCTAGTCTGTGTTTATATGTCCGTAAGTTTGGGTGATGTCCACATCGGAATCGTGCTAAGTTAACTCGATCCGATCTGCTCAGGCTGATCTCTGACCTGTTAATGGGTGGCGGCTTCGCACCTAGGACCGCATTCGGACCGAGTCGTGTCAGTGCTTTGTGGGTTAGATGTGTGTGTATGTGTTTTCTGTACTGTGTGATGTCTGTGGGGCGTGGTATGGAATGGAGTATTTCGTTATAATATCTCTCTGGTGTTACCTTAATGGTGCGAGGTGTTGGTGCATGATTGTACATGTAGTGGCAAGGGTGTTGTGGGTTAGTTGTCGCTGCTGCCATGAATTGTGTTCCCCTCATGTCTAAATGTTCCCTAACTTTTAGTATTTTTGTTTCTGTGTGCAGGTGTTCTATTGGTGTTGTTTGAGTGCATCCTGTAATGATACGAAGTGCGTTGTTTTGTATTGTTTGTAAGGTGTTTATGTGTGTGTTTGAGATAATGGGTGCCCAGCATGGGCTAGCATAGTCCATAACTGAGCGAATATATTGTTTGTATATGAGTGATGTTGTTTCCTGCTGGTGTCCAAAGTTTGTGCCTGTTAGTACCCTAAGCGTGTTAAGTCTTGACGTACATTTGGTTTTAATGTCCTGAATGTGGTTTGCAAAAGATAATGATGTGTTGTATGTGACACCAAGTATTTTGGTTCTGTGAGTGTGTGGAATGTTGATGTTGTTTAGTGTAAGCTGTGGAATTACCTGGTGTTCTTTTGTGTTGCTTGTAAGCAAGGTGATGGTTGATTTTGTGGGCGCTACTTTGAGTCTATTGTGTGTGAGCCAGTCTTGTATACTGTTTATGTATGTTTGTAGGTTATTTGTAGCGGTGTCGATGTTGTTGTGGGTGGATGTTAGAGTGATATCATCTGCATATGATGATAAGGTAAGCTTGTTATCTATGGGTGTTGGAATGTCATGCATGTATAAGTTGAAGAGTGTTGGTGAGAGAACAGAGCCTTGAGGGACCCGTTCGGAAAAAGCTTGTTTTTGGATGACTTGCCATTAAATGTGACATGTGAGTATCTTCCTGAGAGATAGTTGCTCAGCCACCTTTTGGTGTTATTGTGCATGTTTGTGTTGAGTATTTTGTTTGAGAGGGAAGCGTGGGATAGCATCAAATGCTTTACTAATGTCTATTGTTGCTAATAGTGTACGTTGAGCTGGTCTTCTGGAGTTGATGCCATCCATGATGTGCTGCGTGAGGTTAGTGAGTAATGTCGTGGTTGAGTGGTGAGGTCTGAATCCATGTTGAGTAGGCGATAGTGGTATGTGTGGGTTGGTGATTTGTAAGAGTAGTCTTTCTGTTACTTTGGAAGGTGTGCATAGTAAAGTAATGGGTCTATAGGAAGCTGGTTCTGTTGGATTTTTGTTTGGTTTGAGTAGTGTAATAATTTTACCTTGTTTCCATATGTCAGGAATAATACAGTGTTGGTATGAATATGTGCTGATATTTGTGAGAGCTAATATTCCTTGTGGGCCCAAGTGTTTAAGGTGTATGTTAGATATGTTGTCTGGTCCAGTAGCCTTCGAATTCTTAATGTTTTTGATGATCTTGGTGGTCTGGTCTGTATTGAAGGGTGTAATGGTCATGTCGAGTCTGTAGGTTTTCTTGTGTCTGGCTGTTTGTCTGTCTGCATGTTTCTGGTTGTTGTCTCTGTTTAAGTGACTTATCTTTGCGTAGTGATTAACTAGAATGTTAGCTTGTTGTGTGTATGTTGGGATATTATTTTGGCTGCGACAGATAGCCGCGTGTGAGGTGTGAATGCCGCTGTTAGAGTGGGTAATGCTGTTTATAGTCTTGTATAGCCTGTATGTATCTGTGGAGTGGTTTAGTGTTGTTATGAATTCCCTGAATGTTTCTGTTTGTTTTTCTTTGAGTTTGTTGTTTATTTCTGTGTTGAGCTGTTGTATCTGCTGTTTTATGGCTTCTGTGTGTGGTGTTTGTGTGTTATATTTGAGGTTGTTACGTTGCCTTATGAGGTGGGCTATTTCTCTAGTGTAATTTGGGTTGTATTTCCTAATGTTGCCCTTGGGTATGTATTTGTTTGCATTATTGATAATCTGATTAAATGTCTTGAGTGTTGTATCGATGTTTATGATGGGTGTGCTGTTTAATGTGGTGAATTGTTCCTCAGTCTGTATTTTGAACTGTTCCCAATCAGCTTTCTTGTAATTTCTGTAAGTGTGCCTAAGGCTGTTGGGGCAGAGTGTAGAATGTGTTGTAATGATGATGGGCAGGTGGTCTGATGACAGTTGTTTTTCTGTTCTCCATTGTGTATGTGTTGCTAGTGAGGGGGAACAGAACGTTATGTCTGGGGAGGAGTTTGAGTATCCTGCTTGATGTGGTATGTGTGTATGTTCTTCTGTATTGTTAAGAATGAAGAGGCTGTTTAGTTGTGTGGCTATGTTGGCGCCTCTGGTGTTGTTTTGGTTGTGCAGGTACCAACTAGTGTCTTTGGCGTTGAAGTCTCCTCCTAAGATGACATTAGTGAGAGAGGCAAGACTGTGTAACTGTGGATTGTAATTGGCTGGCACCTGAGGTGAACTATCTGGTGGGATGTAAATGTTGATTAGTGTGGTGTTGTGTTTTGCGCGTGTTTTAATGTTAACTGCCTGTATTTCTATCGTGTTATCTGCTTGGATTGTGTTTGTAATGTTTTGGGTAGCATCAGTGTAGCTAATGCTTTTACGTATGTAAGTGATGAGTCCACCCCCGTTACCCCCAGTACGATCTTGACGGATCGCCGTGAAGTCAGGGATGGTGGGTGTTTTGTGTGTGCGTTTTAGTTTTGTTTCTTGTATAAGTGCTATGTGAATGTTTTGTTTGTGTACGAATTCCCTAAGCTGCATGATTTTGTTTGTGAGGCCATCTACGTTGTCCTGTAATATGTTAATATTATACTTCTGTATGTGTTTCATGGTGCTATTGTGTCTATGTCTTTGTGTATGGTGACATGTGTAAGTTGTAGTGGGGCCTGGATTAGTCTTAATGTCGCCAGAGAGTAAGAGTAGTTCGGGGAGCACGCAATTGTTCCCTGTAATTGAAAAAATAGCACGCTGAGAATAGGTCCGGCCCCGGGAGCCGATCGGCACTCTGACCGTGCCACGCAACAGGCCGTCGACTGCCAGTCTAGCCAACCGTAGACAGCCCGCTGCACGGAGATTTGAGGAAGTTTGGCCACCAGCGCGTTGATGTTTTGGTTTGACGTCGCTTCTTCGCGTTGACGTGTCCTGCGCTGGAGGATGCAGCCACTGTTTAGAAGCTTCCTCGTCAGCTGCTAACACTTTTTTCACGTTGTTCTAACTACTGTACCTGTTCAGACGTTTTTTATAAACAAATCTTTATAAACAAATATGCAATTTTGTCTTGCTCTCTTTGTTGGATTTGTAGTACAGAGTTAATGTCATTAGTTCTGAAGCTAACTGTTCAGAGTTTTTTCCGAAACAAATCTCAGTTTTCTGCTCAAAACTGCTCTCTCTAATTTTAAAATGGATTGTTCAAGGAAGGAAGATGTTGACTTCTTTTTCTAAAACACAAGTTGGGTTTAGAGGTGGTCCTACAACGGAAGATGCCTTAAACATGCTATTAGAAAATGTATATCAGAACTTCAACAGCAAAAAACACACCATCTTCCTCGACTTGTCCAAAACATCTGATACACTTTCGCATGAAATCTTATTGAATAAACTTCACATTAACGGAATAAGAAGAAATATCCTCGATTGCTGTAAATAATATCTGTCAAATCGTCAGCAGTACATCAAATTAAAAGATAATTTATTCGACAAGGCAATGCTAACTAGTGGAGTCCCACATGAATCTGTTCTTGGATCAGTACTATTTCTAATTCATGTCAACGATTTTCATCCCACAGACTTTTTGATTAATGAGACGAACAGGCAATTAGAAAATGTGTATAAATGGATGTGTACCTATAAACTTTTATTGAACCTCTCAAAGACATCTTTTATATTATCACAAAACATATTAATACAAACTGTGAAATAAAAATTGTGAATATTATTCTTGCAAGGGGAATGACGTTAAAGTACTTGACATTAATTTAAACGAAAAGCTAAGTTTCAAAGTCATGTACAACATATAAAATCCAAAATGGCACGATTTCGCTTCATATTATCTTAACTAGAAACGACCCCTCCTCAAAATTCACCCCTTACCCTATATTATCCCTTCATACATCCACATTTATTATATTGTATTACAACATGGGGTAGTTCAAAGTACGAGTATTGTAAAATCATCTTTGCAAGTAATTCATAAAAAACATCTGCGAACTCTCGAATAATTACAGCATACAAAGTCACACTTCCATAATGTTTAAAGAACTAAATTTTTAAAACTGAAAGACTTATACAAATTCACTGTTGCTGTCAATATGTTCAAAGTTATCAGTAAAAATAAACAAACATCACCCACTCAAAGAGCAACACTCCTCGCCAATACGCCATTGTTATAACACCAGACTGCCCAGTGATTTTATACACAAATCTAATCATACAATATAAATTGCATGAAATACACTCTTTCAAAGGAGCAGATGTATGGAATGCAATTCCCATGCTCATCACTAAATGTATTTCGCAAATCACTAAAAAAGCACCTCATTAGCTCCTACTGATGTAGAAGTTCACTACTGCCAATTTTACCATAATAACGAAGTTCCCATTTTATAATCAACTACGAATATTTAAAATATACTAATTTCATTAAACACTTTTAATTATATAATTTATTCTTTTTATATTTTTTAGTAAGCTTCATTTATTTTCAACTAAATATACAATAAATCATTTAATTTAAAATTATGTAATAATTTGTAAACTTTATATTGTATTTATTATTATCGCTATTGTTACTGTTTTTTGTAATCACTATTACGATCACTTGCCACTTTCACTTTTTTATGTAATAAACTAAATGCTAACTGTTTGGTTTAAAAAGCCTCCAACCCTCCATGCCTCCAAGGGTATATTCAGATAAGATTACTGTGAATATATTAATGTCATAGCAAATATCTTGTAAAATTGTAAGTTGTAAAACTCATTTGTATTATTTTCTGAATAAAGATTTTGAATTTTGAACATTATGCACTTACCCAGGAAATGTCGGATGGAACAAGAAGAGGACATTTGGGATTTAATTTTGACAAATAACAATGATGAAAGTTTAAATATAACTTTGGACTTGCTACTTCATGAGAAGACCCCAAAAAATAGAAAATTAAATATAATAGAAAATGAAACTAAACATATATTGCTGAAACATGTTCCGAAGAGACAAAAAAAAGGAAGCCATTCAAAGTTCCTGAAAAAACAGGACACTATTGGGACAACGGAAACAAACCGTATAAAATCTTCACCGATGCAGAATTGAAGCAAGGAGACTCAAACTAGAGGAAAAAACTACGTAAAACAGAAATGCACCGAAAACAACATTTTTTGACGTAGATACAAATCAGCGAAGAACGAGTTCGGAGACGAACCTATTAAAAGATTTAGAATTCTTGGAAAGAGAGGAAGTTAACGCTGTATCACAAATAGAGAAAATTCGGCACTAGGGCCAGCATGAAGTGCCACATTTCTGAAGAAACGTAAAGAGAGTATTGCCAAGCCTCTATACTTACTATAGAGAAAATCACCCGACACACGACAAATTCCACATTCATTAAAGAACGCGAGCATTGTCTCCTTATTTAAATGAGGTAACAGAGCAATGCCTAAGAATTAACGGTCAGCAGCTCTCACCTTATAAACTGTTTTGAATGTATAATTTGAGGCAAAATTACTTACTACCTTCAAAAAAAAGAATCTTCATGGCTGAAAAATCATGCCTGTCGCAGCTATTAGACCACCAGGAGGAAATGCTGGAAACATTGTGTCGAGGGCAAAACACAGATGTAATATACACTGGTTTCGCTAAAGCCTTCGATAAATGTAATCATGAAATTATAACACACAGGGTAGGATATTAACGCCCTTGCTGTTTATAATAACGACTACAGACATTGATACAAATATTAATGACAGTATAGTATCATGTTTCACAAGTGACACAAAGATATGCAAGGAAATATCAAACGAAGGTGATATAGAAAAATTACAAAATGACATTGAATCATTATTCAAGCGGGCAGAAGACAACAATATGAAGTTCAAAGAAGAAACATTCCAACTTCTGATATAAGGTAATAACGAGGTGCTACATAATAAAGGGTACAAAACTCTGCAAACCAAACAGATAACACCAAACCCACAAGTCAGGGATTTTGGAGTAATATTGTCGTCGGATGCAGAATTCAGAGATAACAATAACAATAACATTAAAATTACAACAGCTAGAAATATAATAGGAATTATCTGGAGAAACTTCCACAGCAGAAAAGCAAAGATCATGTTAAATTTATGGAAGAGTCTTGGCCCACCAGTAACTGAGTACTGCTCAGTACTCGCAAGCCCATCCAAAAAAAAAAAAACATTGCAAACATTGAAGTCATACAAAGGACTTTTAGTTTTGAGATAGAGGAAACGAAAGGTGAAGAGTACTGGTCTCGACTACAATCCCTGTAACACTACTCTCTGGAAAGAAGACGCGTGCGGTACACAATAATATATGTATGGAAAATACTCAAAGGTTGTGTCCCTAACCTTAGAAACTAAATAGAAAAACAGTGGAAAGAAAGAAGAGGCAGATTTTGTCCTGTTCCTGCTGCGGTGGGACAGAGAGACATGAAAACGAGGATGGAAAATACCCTCGGGATATGAGTCCCAAAACTTTTTAATGTACTGCCCCAAGAACTGAGGAATCTCTAGCAGACCAACCTGAATAATTTCAAGAACCAGCTGGAGAGGTTCTTGTGCAAAGTCCCTGACAAGCCATGCGTGGCTGGTTACGAGGGCAGGAGGCGGTCGGAAACCCATTCCCTCCTCCATCAAATTCTGAAGATGAGGCGGGATGCTGCAGAGGGATCGACTGCAGATCAATTCTGAACTGTCGTTGAAAACCCTCATAACGTAAGGTGTGTATATATATATATATACACACACACAACACACACACACACACATATATATATATATACACACACACTGTGTGTGTGTGTGTGTGTGTGTGTCGCCAAAAAAGTGGCCACCTTTTTCACCGGGCTAACAAAACCACAATTCAAAGGATAATTAAATGAAACAAACATCATATTAAACCCTTTATTGTATATTGTCATTAAAATCAGTGGTAGTTTATTTAAATCGGTTGAGTTGTCTCTTCAGAAATTCAAGTTGAACAATAGTTGGTAAAACACAAAGTTGACAAGGAAAGTAATTGGAGACTTAACTGAACATTAAAGAAGTTTTCAATGAATAAAAACAAATCGAATAAGGCATTAATGCAGGAAGTGCTCAATGTGTCTTCCATTACACTGGATGACAAAAATTTACTTATTTATCACATGAACAAAAGTGGGTGGATCTTATTGGTTTTTTATCGCTGAGTTCAAACGTGACCTCAAAATTTGTCTATCACCCACCAATATTGAGCGAATTGAAAGTGAAATTTGGACTAATTTATAGACGTAATAGCAATATTAAAGTAGAAAATGCATATTGAACTCGCCTAAAATGTAGCTACTGATGATTTACGGTTGTATTTCGCCTCTGGGCCATCCCTTGACAATGTCCAGCAGTAGTCAGCCAACATGCTGGGGCTCCACTTGCCCTGGTATCGCTTCTCCATTGTGGATATTTGTTGATGAAAGCGTTCCCCATGCTCATCACTAACATCGCCTAAGTTTGTAAGGAAGAAGTCGAGATGTAAGTCAAGAAAATGAATTTTCAACATGTTGCACCCCATGACTTGGTAAGCCTTGAGAAGTTCTTCAACAAGTAACTCGTAATTTTCGGCCTTGAAGTTTCCGAGGAAATTTGTGGTAACTGCTTTAAATGCTCTCCAAGCTGCTCCTTGAACTTCACTTAAAATTTCATCAAACACGCTGTCTCTCATAATTTCTCTAATTTGCAGGCCCACAAATATCCCTTCGATTATGACCTCGCTGATCCTTGGAAATTTGTTTTAAGTAGAGAAACCCACTGCCATTTTGATCCATAGCCTCAACAAAATGTTTCATTAAACCAATATGTACTGGTGGCAAAAAACTTTTTTGGATTAACCAGAGGTGGACTGGTGACATTTTTATGCCCTAGAATCAACGCTTATCGAGGTGCTCATTGTTTCTTTGAGTAATGGCTTTCCCGTGCTCGGCTGTTCCATTCACAGAGGAAACAACAGAATTTCATATAATCCAGTTGTAAACGAAGAAGTGCAATCACTTTCAAGTCTCCAGAGATATGCCAAGAGTATTTATCATATTGGATATGTTTCAGAAGCAGGTACATTTGTCGTATGATTCCTTCATATGAACGGCATGTGCTCGTGGAACTGAAGGGTATTTATTCCCATTATGGAGTAACACAACTTTCAAACTCAGCTTCGAGGAATCGATAAATAGGCGCCATTCGTTTAGATCATGTTGTTCGCCAAGGGTTTCGATGAGAGTCCACATTATTACAGTATACTAAATTGCCTTCCTGAGAAAAAAAGGGTAGAAAGTCTCTTTAACGCTTGCGGTAGAAAGATATCTTAGTGCCTTTTTCTAAAAGATTCAACCTTTCAGTCTGGAAGCCATAAGTTCAGATTGATCTTTTGACAATTTCAGATCACGACATGGTCGCTCAGGTCTGCTTGAGATATTAAGTGAGGCTCTGTCGATGAACAAGATGGTTCAAACATTGGACCAACGAAGTCCGTCAGTAAACCATGTTGAGCTTTGTCATTACATTGTAGATCAATTTTATTTTCATCATCTAAACACGTTTTCGGTGGCCTTGGTACCGGCAGTGGTATGCCGGGACCGATGACATGGAGTGCTTTCTTGCTCAAAAACATAATTCTCATCATAACTTTAAATTTTAGGCAACATCTTACTCGAGATAGCGTCACAGTAATGTTTGAATCAATTTTGTTTCAATCAATTTTATCGACGAAAGCAATGGATGGTTTTCCTAAACAAGAAACATCCACAGAAACCATCGCAAACTGGCTGAAGTAATGTCTCTCTCAAAGGAGTCTGCTTTACGGAATGTCTTTTTTTATTTTAGCGTAAACCAAATGAGAGACCTGTCGTTATTTGATCTCAAACGGCGAAGCATTCGACGGCAACATTGTACACATTTTACTTTGGACTGTTCAGATATGCAGTGCACTCGGAAGAGCTTAAATGTTTTTAGACCAAGGTCTTTCTTTACAATTCGATGTAATGAACTTTTTTCTAATACCGGTGCATTTAGCAGTTCTACGTACACTGAAACAAACTTGAATGGGGATTGTCTTCTTGGATGCAAATAAATTCACTTACAGATTCAGTGTTTGCTGAGGTCATTGCTATACGCGAGCGTCCACATCCCGGCTTTCGTGCATAAGTTTTCGTTTCACGAATACTTCCAACAAATGTGACATTAAGTACAGAACAATGTTGATTAGGATACTGTTTTACTATTCTTTGAGCACCGAAACTTTTTTCCATGTGACGAAGTTTTATAGCAATTTTGACTTCTTTAGTTAAACGTGCCATAACATCTTGCATAAAAAAATAGAATTAACAAACTTCCTTCACTCGTTGGCAAATCAAAACTGATTACCGTGACAGTAGTACCGTATAGGTCTAGGCATACTTCACTTAGTAGCCTGCCAAGCCTAGCCCTCTACAACTTATAACAGGCCTACCCTGAATCGTTGAATGATCCCAAAGCCAACCGCAAAATTACGATTTGATTCTTCAGTAACATTAATTTCCGTTTTTTAGCAACTACTATTTACGTTGAATTTGTAAAAACATTACTTATTTGATTTAAACAAACTATCTCTCATTTCAAGGACAATATAAATGGTTTAATTTGATTTCTGCTTCATTTAGTTATTCTTGGAAATGTGATTTTGTTGGCCTGGTGAAAAAGGTAGCCACATTTTTGGAGACAGTATATATGTTTTACATTTATGTTTTTATTTCAACAGTGTTTCAATTACTTTTTGTTGGTGATTTAATAACTGTGATAGGCATGATCTTCCAGCCCTGAAGGATATTAGAGATGAAGGCACATATAGAAGGATAGAAACCGAAGGAAAGCAGTGTGGAAATAAAAGATTTGTGCCAAACTCTATCAAAAGCTTTCGATATGTCTAGCACAATAGCAAAAGTTTCACCGAAATCCCGAAAGGAGGATGACCAAGAGTTAGAGATATGCAAGAAGATCGCCAGTCGAGCGACCCTTATGGAACCCATATGATATTGACAATCTGAAAGAAGATTGTGAGAAGAGAGGTGTTTAAGAACCTTCCTATTAAGGATGGATTAAAAATTTTTAGATAGGCTAGAAATCAAAGCAATTGGACAGTAGTTGGAGGGTTGAGAGTGGCCACCCCTCTTTGGGACAGACTGAATGAAAGGGAACTTCCATCAGGAAGGAAAAGTACCAGATGAGAGACAAAGACGAAAGAGTTTGACACCCTGCTGGCAGGGTGTCAGCACTGAAGCACAGTTCTTAAGAACAACAGGAGGAACACCATCATGACCATACCCCTTGCTAAAGTTGAGCCGAGACAGGGCAGAAAGATCATCTTTCGAAGGGATTCTAATTTCAGACATAATTAAGTCAGAGGGAGGAGGAGATGGAAGAACAGCACCGGAATCGTCTAGGGTTGAGTTGGAAGTGAAATTTGAGTTCAGCTTTGTCTTGAAGTGACGGCAACTGAGCCGTCAGAATGGAAAAAGAGAGGGAAAGAAGAGAAAGTAAAATTGTTGAAGAGGTTCTTAGCTAGATGCCAGAAAGAGTGAGAAGAATTAAAATTGGGTAGATTCTCACATTTTTGTCGGATGAAGAATTTTTGGCGAGTCGAAGAACAGATTTTGCACGATTCCAGGAAGAAACATAAGCTGAGTAAGAGTCAGGAGCTGGATGGCGACAGTACTTTCTGAAAGCCTCCTCTCAGTTGCGGATAACATTGGAACAAGTATTAAACCAAGGTTTTTTTGCATTAATGGTAGGAATAGAATATGGAATATACACCTCCATGCACGAGAGAATCACCTCCGTGATGCGCCCAGCACACTTGGAAGGGCCCCTGCCACGGAAATAGTAATCACTCCATGGGAAATTACAGAAGTACTGCCTAACAGCATCCCAATCAGCGGCGTCAAAGTGCCAAAGGAGCCTACTCTTCGGGGGATCCAAGGCCGGATTGGAGCGATAGGACAGGAAACAGATATAAGATTGTGGTCGGAGGAGCCCAACGGAGAAAAAAGTTTAACAGAGTAAGAAGGAGGATGAAAGGTAAAAAATAAATCCAGAATGTTGGTCCCATATTCAAGACGATCGGGGATACGAGTAGGGTGCTGTACAATCTGCTGTAGGTCATTTAGGATAGAAAAATTGTAAGCTAGTTCACTAGGGATGTTCGTGAAATGGAAGGAAAGCCAAAGGTGGTGTTGAATATTGAAGTCTCCTGAAATGAAAATTTCAGCAAAGGGAGAGAAGGATAAAATGTATTCCACTTTGGAAGTGAGGTAGTCAAAGAATTTTTGATAATCAATAGAATTAGAAGAAAGGTAGACAGCGCAGTTGTATTTAGTTTGAGATTGGCATGTAAGACGTAGCCAGAGGGTATAGAATTCGGAAGATTCGAGTTTGGGAATACGAGAACAAGTTTGTTCAGTGCGTACATATACTCAACATCCACCTTTGGAGTGAAACTGAGTATAGAGAAAGTAAGAGGATATAGAAAAGGGGTTGTTGTCAGTCGTCTCAGACACCTGAGCTTCAGTGAGGAAAAGATGAAGAAGAAAAGGAGAGCTGGTGCTCAACAGATTGAAAATTTGAGAAAAGGCCCCGAATGTTGCAGAAATTACTGAAAAGTGAATCAGGCAGAGGACCAGTACATCTCGAATGGGCGGTAGCAGATCCAGCCCTGCTGCCCGGGTCTGCGTTCCCGGTATCGGCAGAGGGGGAGCCAGAAGTGAGGACATTCATGGTCCCCTCCCCAGGCGACTCCGAGGGTCCTATAGTTGATGCCAAATATGTATATATATATATACACTGTTACTGCTTTCTTTCTGCATTGCACTTTGTCCTTTTTGTCAGTTTAAATTCAGAGTTTAAAAGGAGACTCGTAAAAAGGTAGCTCCGTAGCCATGAATTTAGAGCAAGTTGATTGTAGGTTATATTATAATTAGTTATCTACTACTAGAGAATGCGGGTCAGAGAGACGTTTAAAAAAGTGTTTAGAAGTGAAATACCATTTTACATTGATAAATACTGTTTGAAGGCAGGAGACAGGGAGTGCTGGAACTCTCGTTTCTTTTGTCACTGTCCCTTTCAGCTGATCTTTATCTGTCTCTCATCTACCCTGTGAGCAGTCCAGACTGATCTCAACCACACACTTCTCCCTCTATTCCTCACTACACATACGTGCATCTTACACACTACACATACGTGCATCTTACACACTACACATACGTGCATCTTTCACACTACACATACGTGCATCTTTCATACTACACATACGTGCATCTTACACACTACACATACGTACATCTTACACACTATATAATCTTTTCACAATTTATAAAACAGTGGCAATATTGGGCTTTGGAGACTTTGTTTTCGTCTCTTTCCTTTTCCTATGGAGGGGTTACTTTTCCGGGCGCTCGACTTTGGCCCCTCTCCTTCCTACATAAAAAATAAATAAATACTGTACATATTTTAAACATGCTTAAATTCCTGACAGTGTGAAAACTTGGAGTGAGGGACCATTCCGAGTTGCAGCATATATACTGTATATAGCGGGTATGACAAAAGAAACTAGGCCACTATTTTAAATGCATATTTTAAACAATTATAGGGATTTTTTGTAAGTAAAACAGACGTACTAACGCTAAAAAAAACGCGAAATCGAGGCTGTAGGGCAAGAATAGGCTAGTCCCAAATTTCAGTAGCTGCTAAACCATGGGCGAGGCCATACTTCTGATTTAACCTGCGAAATGATGTCAAAGTATTTGCATGAAAACGAGTTATTAATAAAAAATTGTTGATTTGAAAAAGGTTGGGGAGCACGAAAATTAATTACAGAGTTTACGAATAAGCCATGGACTGTTGCTGGTTATAATTATATCACAGACAAAGTGAAGGAAACTGGTGATGTAGAGCGTAGAAAAGGTAGTGGGAGACCTAGAACGGCTCGAACACAAGCATATATCGATCTCGTAGGGACAAGAATATTCAGTGAAGAAGAACCTGGGATGCATTTAATGCCAAATGAAATAGCGATGGAAATAGGAATATCTGACAGAAGTGTTAGGCCAATAGCAAAATTTCACCTAAACTTGAAGGCAGACAAACAAGTTTCAGTACAAGTTTTAACTGACATTCATAAGCAAAATCGCTTGCTATGTTGCCCACAAATTACTCGTTAGATTTTCACCGCCCTCAGTTCGTATGATATGGTTTAGTGATGAGAAAATATTCACAGTTAGTAAACCAATTAATAAACAGAATGATCGTGTATATGCCGCTGTCATAAGGAAACGTGATATAACAACACCTGAAAGGTTAAGAGAAACACAGATATTTTCTCCTAGTGTAATGGTCGGTGCAGCATTTTGAAAGCTAGGAAAAATAAGGATAGTTTTTGTACAGTAGAACCAGGAATACGAATGGATTGGAATATTACTGTAATCATGTTCTTGTTCCATATTTTCAAGATAGATAAATATGCGGTGATAACTTCGTTTACCAGCAAGATTTTGCACCTTGTTATCGCGCTAGAGCCACAGTTCATTACCTGAAACAAACAGCCCCTGATTTCATAGAACCTACAATGTGACCGGCCAACAGCCAGGATTTAAATCCGTAGGACTACTCAGTGTGGGAAGCACTAAAAAGGTTTACCGCTATGGTCATCAAATCCGAAATGTTCAACAACCTAGAGCTACAATCGTGGACGAATGGCGTAGCATATCGCAATTTCTGAAGAGTGCTATCGACGAGTGGAGAATGCGTCTTGAGCTCTGTTGGGATAATGACGGAGGGAATTTTGTGATGATGTGTAAGATAAGTGATCCTATACTGAAAAAAGGTTGTTTTAAAGTTTGTTTACACTATTTATTTAAAATATACATTTAAAATAGTGGCCTAGTTTTTTTTTGCCATACCCGATATATATATATATACTTTATGTGAGTTTGAAGGATCAGGATCAACCTGCCCCCCTCTGCAGCATCCCGCCTCATTTTCGGGATTTGATGAAGGAGGGAATTGCTGTCTGATCTTCTGCCCTCGTAGCCAATCACGCATGGCCGGTCAGGGACTTTGTATATATATTTTTATACGAGTTAGAGGGTAAAATTTTTAAAAATTAAAATTAATCTCGGTAATGAAAGAACTTTTTGCGAGCCTTTTATCTTATTTTTTCGTGGAGCCATGTTTGAATTTCTACGAAATTTGTGTTGCTTTCAGATGTTCAACAACGTAGAAAAATCTTTGCTTCTTCAATTAACTTTTCATATTTAATTTTTACCCTTGTTTTTAATGAAATATTGTATTTTTAAATAATTTAATGGCTTATTAAAATAATTATGTTAGCATTGTAAAAGTATTTTTTTCAGTGCTGAAAAATTGCATACTATTTGATGCTGAAGTCTACACTCTGTCATACATGTAAAATTTGCCTAATTGCACTCCAGGCTCCTGAAGTACATACAGTATATAATAAACTATATATTTGTATGTCATATACTGTACAGTTGCCCGCATATGTCATGTTTCTCGCCTCACAGACGACTCTGTACATGTGACAACGCCGCAGTGATAGTCAAGGTACCCCACCTGGGGGAAAGGTGGGTGGTGGAGGAACAACCGAATCCAACAACATATAACACAGACATACACTGTATATCAAAAGGACAACTGAATGTGCAGTCATTGACATACAGGTAATTATAATGTAATGTCTGTGTTCATAAAGATAAACAATTAATATGATCGTGAACAGCATTGAACCTCATGTAGTTTACTAGTCTTATACAGTAACTAGCGAAGCGACCCGACTTGGTTCGAGTGGAAGTTGAACGCTATATATATATATACATATATATATATATATATATATGAAAATTATTTCACGAAAGTAACACGTGAAAAATATTTATGATGAATAAAACCACGAAGGAAAGGAAACACAGAATGGTGGTCAAGCGCTTTCGTCTAATGACATCCTCAGGAACACTGAAGTACATAAAAAGTTACAGCCTATATATAGGTTACAGAAAAAAAAATTTACATAAGAAAGGTAGAACGCTAAATCTTTGGTAAACTTGTATGCCACCCTAATAACTTTTATTTTTCAATTTTTATATACAAAAAGGGCAGAGTGCTAAAACCCGGGCAGATTTCCAGTATAAATTTGTATATATATATTTTTTTTATCTATAACATTGATTGGAAACAATTCATTTAATCTTGTGCTAAAAATCGATAATTTTTCAATTTGTATATACAAAAAGAGCAGAGTGCTAAAACCCGGGCAGATTTCCAGTATAAATTTGTATATTTTTTTTATCTATAACATTGGCTGGAAACAATTCATTTAATCTTGTGCTAAAAATCGATAGTTTTTCCTTATAATTTGTGTGCCCCTCCCACAATCCTTTTTGTTTCTCCGTTTGTATATATATATATATATATATATATTTTTATTTTTTTTCTGTAACCTATATATAGGCTGTAACTTTTTATGTACTTCAGTGTTCCTGAGGATGTCATTAGACGAAAGCGCTTGAGCACCATTTTGTGTTTCCTTTCCTTCGTGGTTTTATTCATCATATATATATATATATATATATATATATAGATAGATAGATAGATAGATAGATATATGTGTGTGTAAAAATGAAAAATGAATAATTCCTATATTCATATACTGTTATATTCATTCATATAATTCTTACATGCATTCGTATAATTCTTATATTCATTCGTACAAATCGTATATTTATATAATTCGTATATTTATATAATCCTTGTATTTATATAATCCTTGTATTTATATAATCCTTGTATTCTATATTCATTTTCATATATAGAGTTCAAATTTGCATATCGCTGAAGAAGTTCGGATAAATTTTTTGATTCGCTTTCTATTTTATTTCTGCTGAATAATTGGTGAATTATTTCTTTTTAAATTACTTAATCATTTTTTAAATTTAGCTTAATAATGTAATCTTGTTAAATTCTGAAAAGCTCGTTTTCTGTATACATTCTCTCTTCTTTGTAAAAGATGAAGTCATGTCTTGCTTAACGTTTAATTTCAAATCTTAAGCATTTAATTTTTGCTTATATGCATATTTAAGTGTAATTCATAATAAAATGCACATTTCACTTTCCATTTTTAGTTAACTCGGCAGATCATGATAGCATCAGATCTGTCAATAAAAACAAAACAAGTCAACATTAAATAATAATGATGTCCACAAAATTTGGGTAAATAAACTCATGTAATTTTTTCAAATTGTCATTTTGATTTGGCTGATCTAACTTAGATGCTGAGCATTATTTGTAACAGTTTAGCAGTAAAACTACAGTAAGAGAAAATCTTTGTCTTCTCCTTCGAGCCTTGCTCTCTTCAGAGAACTTACTCTTAAATAGAGGAAAATAATTTCGTGATACGTTCCAAGAAGAATCGGGGAACCTTCAGAGAATTTAGTAAGCTCCATAGAATCCTCCGATCCACTACAAGAAGAAATTGGAGAGTAGTATAAGATAAAGTTCTGCGATTCCCTATACAGTACCAGATACTCCAGGGTAACAAATCCGTTGCTGCCACCTAACCAGAACCCCGGTCAACTTCGAACCACCCAAGGCCATAGACGGAGGGGTTAACATATATATATATATATATGCATGGTTAGGTTAGTTGAATGTCCTGTTAGGTCAACTGAATGCCCGATTAGAGTAATTGAATGCCCGGTTAGGTTAATTGTATGCCCTTGACGACTGGTTAGGTTAAGTCATGATATTTTCGTTAGTTTTAGCGAAAATATCACGACTTAACCTAACCAATCGTTATATATACATATATATATATATACAGGGTGGGCCGAAAGTCTGGATCCATAGGAAAATATTTATTTTAATACATAAATTACAACAAATGGTAAATACTTAAAATGAATATCAACTTTAACTCGTAAATGCGTATCCGTGATACTGTACAGTGGTTCGTACTCCAGTATAAACAACAAATTATAACAAATGCTCAAATTGGCGGCCTCTGACATCGAGACACTTAGGGATGGAATTTATGATTTTTAATAATTCTTCGAATTGACGTTCTCGAGATGCGTGTTTCATTTGATAATCTTCTTGTTGACTTTACTGGACTATTCGTTAAAGTTTCACATACCATTGCAGAGGTATTTTCATCAATTGCAGTTTTTGGACGACCAGAACGTCGTCGATCATGTACACTTCCTGTTTCTTTGAAACGTTCAAACAACTTGCCAACAGTCGCATGTGTTACTGGATGCTTATCAGGATGATTTCTATTGAATTCGGTAGCAACTTCTCTGTGTGTAGCGCCTTCTCTTGCGTACATGAGCACAAGTTCTGCCCGGTCTTCTGTTGTTAGATTCGAAGCCATTTCTGGGGTGAAATAAAAAAGTATTTGAGTATTTATACTGGAGTACGAACTACTGTACAGTATCACGGATACGCATTTACGAGTTAAAGTTGATATTCATTTTAAGTATTTACCATTTGTTGTAATTTATGTATTAAAATAAATATTTTCCTATGGATCCAGACTTTCGGCCCACCCGGTATACAATATATAATATATATATATATATATATATATATATATATATATATATATATATATATATATATATATATATATATATATATATATATATATATATATATATATATAATTTAGGGTGATTCAAAAAAATCAAAGTTTTTTTTTTAATTGTTCAACCTATATTTTTGTTCTCTATGACAAAAAGTAGTGTATGCCAAATTTGGTGAATTTTAAATAAAATTTACTATGTGCTACCAGGCGTCAAAGTTTCCCTTTTTTTCAATTTGTTTTTACAACTTATGATTTTATGTTTAATTGTTTATATTTCAGAATTTTTAATTAATGGTTTATATACTAACTTGCTTTTAATTGTTGTTTGGAACTCGTAATTTTGATACCAATTAATCGATTATGGAAGCTAGACCTAACTCACCATCACCTAGTTGCTCAGTTGGGGGAAGTTCTACAAGAAAAGAAACTGAAGTATGGCTAATTGGGCAGCCCTCTGCAGTACTAAAACATCCGTATTACCATCAGAGAAGGAAATGATGGCCCTCTTCATGCACTACAGAAATATTAAAAAGCGAGGCATTAGAGAATCATGCTACTCTACTGCAGATGATGTGCTAGCAGTTTGGAAAAAAACAGGAATACCAGCAAAACAAAGAATACATGTAGTAGATAAAATTCAAGGAATACTGAAGGAATGGCAGCTGCTTAAGAAAAACAAAGCAAACAAATTGAAAAGATCACAAAATTTAAATAATAAAGAAGAAAAATGGAAAGATAAACTGGAAAACTTATTTGACATTGCTCATGAGAATGCTATGCAGCTTATAAAAATAGAAGATGATAAGAAATTCTTGAAAATGCAACGTGAGAAAGGACGTCATGGAAAAATGGGTACCATTGATAAGGCTGTTGCTAAAGAAGAGCAGAGAGCAGCAGAAAAGCAACATTATGAAAAGAAGAAAGCAGAAGAAGAGATCAAAAGAAAGAAGAATGAAGAGGCTGTCATACTCACCAGTACATCATCAGAATCAGAATCAGAGGAGAGTAAAAGTGATGAATCTGGTTTCTGTGCTGCACAACCTTCAACATGGAAAAGTAAGGTAGGCAAACGTAGAAAATTGTTTGATGATAAATTATTAGGAAGTCTTGATGTTGCAAAATTGAATGACAGAAATGCGTCTCTAGTTTTAATGCCAACAATCAGATATCGCTTGAATGGGGCATCTGCGAACAAATAAAATGCATGTTTCGATACAACGGCAGCCAATACTGGTCCTAGAAATGGTGCAGCTATTCTTCTAGAACAAAAATTCGACAACGATTTATTGTGGCTGGCATGTCGACACCACATATTTGAAATTATGCTGGAAGCTGTTGTTTCAAAGTCTTTATCACCATCTTCTGGCCCAGATATAGTCCTTTTTAAGAAGTTCAGAGAAAAATGGTCAAGCATTAATAAGGAGGAATACGAAACAGTATTATCAGATCCAGATATCTATGAAAATATTCATGACATCAAAGCTGACATAATTATATTTGCAGCAAATCAACTAGACACATTCCAACCAAGAGACGATTATCTAGAACTATTGCAGTTAACAATTATTTTTTTTGGAGGTGAACCAAAAGGTGGAATCAAATTTAAACATCCAGCGGGACTTCATCGGGCTAGGTGGATGGCCAAAATTACATATTCATTAAAATTTGTTGTTCAAATCTCAGTTCAAAATTTCAGTAAAAGACAAAAAAGGACTAAAAGACATCTGTCTATTTGCTACTCGGTTATATGTAAAGGCATGGTTTACAGCTCCTGTGCCATCTTGCGCTCCTCGTCTTGATCTGGAATTATTACAGAATCTTGTAGTCTACAAACAAATAAATGACACAATTGCATTTGTCGCTATTAAAAAACTGTTAGGTCACCTCTGGTACCTATCAGAAGAACTGGTAGCGTTGGCTTTTTATGATGATGAAGTGCCCTCTGAAACAAAAAACAAAATGGTAAAGGCCTTGCAAAATACAACAGAAACTCTTCCTGCAAAACGGGCTTTTCTAGATCCTGCACTTATTCTAACGAAGAAATTAGAAGATTTTGTCACATCAAATACTCAAAGATTCTTTACAATAACAGAATTTAGTTCAAAATTTTTATTCAAATATGCTAAAGAATGGCATAATGATGAAGAGTTTAACTCCGCTAAGAAATCTATCAAACAGTGGAAAGTCATGAATGATATAGCGGAAAGAGGAATAAAATTAATGGATGAATATAATAAAATACTAACACATGACGAAGGTCAAAAACAATTCTTGCTACAAGTAGTGAAAAACTACAGGGCTGTTTACCCTGATAGAAAAAAAGAAACATTGATGAAGTAAGGACAGCTAATGTCTCAAATATCATGCTAGTTTAATTATGCATGCTTGTGGTTATGGTAGGACCTACGGGGGAGCTTTCCACATTAAAAAAAAGCAATGCGCCTTGTACTGTACTTCCTGGGTGGTGTGGAAAAATTTGACAATTTGAGTCGTTCTGTCAATTTTTAATTGCTGGTAGCAACCCTTAAAAATTAAAAATTTGCTAAAATATTTTAGGATAGTTATTTTTATGCTGAAATGAACCATTTAAAGGGTTGAACACATTAAAATATAAAAAAATTTTTTACCCCCATATTTGAATCACCCTAAATATATATATATATATATATATATATAATAGTGGTGGACCGGATGTCAGTTTTTCAACATATGCGGATGCGGATTTTTTATCTCAATATCCGCGGATGCGGATGTGGATATTTTTCAAATTTCGTGATATTACTATTATGGCAAGCAAAGCATAAGAATTAAAATTAATATTAATGTTTTCATTATGATAAAAATAATAATTTTCTCAAGAGTTTCAGCCACAGAAAATTCAATGAGACAAGTTTCATTCAGTTTTCTGTGTTACCAGGTATTTATATTTTGAGGTTTATATATTTGTTTGTTCATTAATAACACCGGTCTGCATGAAAATCGATTTCTTTATTTTGAGTTGTGATTCTGAAGCAGTTCGCTGCGCTGAATTAAAAAATGCTACCAGTTTTTTTCTATCACCCACAATTTTAAAGTTATTAGCCAGACAATTTTGTGGCATTTTGTAATTTTTTACCTTTTTATCTTTAATTAATTTCGTTTTTTCATATTTTTCAGATAGATAATTCTAACATTACGTCTTTAAAATTTTAATAATGACTTCTAGAGGATGTACCCATAGTCCAGACATATTTTGTTATATTTGTGGTCGGTATGTTGTTGTAAAACAAAGGACAAATGTAACGACCTTCATTAAGAGAGCTTATCATGCTTATTTTGGAATTAAATTAGGAGATCAAGACAAAAGTTGGGCTCCACACAAGGTTTGTCTTACGTGTACTGCGGCACTAAGGAATTGGAGCAAAGGTAAAAACAAAAGTTTGCTATTTGGGATCCCTATAATATGGCGCGAGCCTAGAAACCATACCGACGACTGCTACTTCTGTTCTTGCAATGTTAAAGGTTATAATGCAAATAATAAAGAGAGCCTTCAATACCCAAGTCTTCCATCTGCAATAAGGCCGGTACCCCATGGTCCAGAAATTCCTATTCCCCGCCCACCCGAGAGTCTGGATCAATACAATTCAGATTCTGATTCAGCTCCAAATCCAGACAATGATGATGTTTATGAACAGCCTACAGCTGACCGAGATCCTCCTAAACCATTAACCCAAACCGAACTAAATGACTTAGTCAGGGATTTGAATCTGCCTAAGGACTCTGCAGAACTTTTGGGGTTTAGATTGCAGGAGAACAATTTATTGGCATCCGACACATACTTCGCTTGGTACAAGTCCTGAAATGTTTGCAAGTAAAGAAGGTAAATATATTTTTTCTTTCAGTTATTTTTTTATTCTTTCATAAACAAGCAATATGCTTGTCCAAGAGCTAGGAGCTATTTAATTCTGCTTTAATTAGGTTTTACTCTATCACCTAAAGATTTCGTGCTACAAGGGGTGTTGTAATACCTCATCTGTCCCCAAATGTTAACCACCCATTGATGGGAGGGGAGAGAGTATTTTGCTGGGAACGGGACTGGTTGTTATATATATTTACCCTACATTATTATGTAAGCGTTACTGTAGTCTATAACAACAAAATTTATGGTTTAGCATGTGCAATCCAATGTTGGTCTCGATAAGATGGTTCACATTTGGGGATAAATGGGGGATTTATGACACACCCTGTAGTAAGAAAACCATACGTGATAGGGAAAAACTAACTATATTTGTGAGATCAGCGCACTCAAATTATATAGAATCACCAACTAGTTTGTAAAAATCGATCGACAAGTTTTCAAATGTGTACTGGTGTAATTAATACATTACATGAAATGTGCATGACTGGGCCTTATAAGCTACTTTATAAGCTAATTTAATTGTAAATTGCATAATTTATTAGAGGTAATATCCGCATACCATCCGCAGTCAGAAGTGCGGATGTTAAAAATGACGCGTATATCCGCAATGCGAATGCGGATATCCGGTCCACCGCTAAATTTTATGTATATATACACACCCAACCTTACCTCACAACCTTACAAATGTTCCGCGCGATGATTTCTCATTTCGCGAAGGTCAAGCTTGTCGCCCTTCCTCTCGAGTTGGCCTGGTGAAGTAGTGAGTTGGTGTCTTGTGCTCTCCACCTCACATAGCCAGGTACGCCCGGCTCATTAGGGATTGTTCTGAGCTAGGCGTCTAATCTTCTTTCGAAGATGTTCACTGCAACTCCCTTCGTATTTCTTAGGTCTTTGGGCAGCTGATTAAACAGTTTTGGTCCTCTCACCACAAAACTAGTTTCTTTCAGGGTTAAGGATGTGAATATAAGGGGTTCCAAAAAACCTTACTCCTCCCCCCCTTTGCAGCTTACATGTTTACTTATATCGAAATAGTTTTTAGTGATTATAAAAATACATAAAATTCTTTATTTATTGCAGGTATTAAAATTACTCTAGATCAGTGGTTCCCAACCGGTTTTGGCTTATGGCCCCCTTAGGAACCTTATTTTTTCCTGTGGCCCCCATAAGCATTATTTTCAGTAGGTAATATGCAGATTTAACTCTATTTTACAAAATAACATTTTCTTGTGGCCCCCTTCAAATGTGCCATGGCCCCCAGGGAGCCATATGGACCCCGGTTGGGAAACACTGCTCTAGATGATAAAGTGATAACATAATGGCTTCTCAATTAATTGTTGATTCGGAGAGGCAACGTGTGATAGATCGCATACGAGCAGTAACATTTCGGGAAACTCGTGATGCTGGAGCCACCTTTATAACACGTTCATGGGTTGCCAAAAAGTTGCGAAGAAGTGAGGACTTCGTCAAAAGAAATTGGAATAAAACTTTGGTTGAATGTGAAATGGATACAACCAAATCTGGGCGCCCAAATTTGCCACTCTCTCAGGAAACAAAGGACATCATTGAAAGCGGTTCGCGTAAGCGGAAAAACAGCTGTGCTTAACTTTCTAGAGAGATTGAAGTGTTCAGAGGAAAGATCGTTAGTGGTGAGATCATTCGACTGTACCGTCATAGGCAAAGTTTAAAGCCTTGGCATGAACTTCCAAAGCCAAGAAAAACTCAACTTAAAATCGATGACAGAATGTGGTTTCCCCATTATCTTGAAGATTGGGATGTGGATGATTTCATGCATTTAGCTGTCTCCGATGAAATTTTTGTTTATGTAACACGTCGGCCTAACTACCAAAATGATCGAGTGTGGGCCACAACACCAGATGAAATCGATGACAATGAACATTATCGTGAATTATTAAAAAGTCCAGACTGTGTTGGTGTGTTTGTTTTGTTCACTGCAAAGAAGCTCATGTGAGTGCTGAAGCCAAATGGTCAGAGTTGGGATGAACAGTATTTTCGTGATATTAACCTATCCCAGCATGTCATTCCTTTTCTAAGAAACCCAAACAATGATATGGATGTCGATCAGGTCACACTTCTGCACGATAAGGTCCCCTGCTTTAACGCATTAGCCATTCAACAGTTGTTGCGGAACCATGAGATCGGTTTCTTTGGAAATGAAGAATGGCCAGGAAATTCTCCTGACCTGAACGTCTGTGAACACATTGGATCAGTCATAAAGGACAAGGTTGAATGTCTCTTGTTTCAAGAACCTGAAGCAAATCGATTTTCGAAGGATACAATGACGCAACACATTGAAACTGTTTTAGCAAATTTGCGTAACGATCAAGATCTATTCACGTCACTTTTGGCAAGCTACCGAAAGCGAATTCAGGCTGTCTTGGAAGCCAATGGCGGGAACACCAAGTTTTAATTGTTTCTCATTAAATGCAGGATTAAATTCTCTTTTGTAAGGTATGTTTAATTTTACTGTACCTCTAATGGTTTAGGCCATGGGCGGGGGGGGGGCCTAAGGTTTTTTGGAGCCCCGTAGGTCTAGTTCGCTTAACCTTTCCCAGGAATTTAGTTCTTTGCACCCATTGATCTTGGCTGTGAAGCTTCTCTGGATCCCTTCCAGCTGTTTAATGTCTTCTTTTTTATATGGGGATGTTAGGACGGAGCAGTATTCCAATTTGGGTATGATCAGGGTTTGCAGTAGAGGAATCATTACATTCCTATCCCTTCGTTTAAAGGTTCTCAATATCTGCCCCGTTATTCTGTTTGCTCTGTTTACTGCTATCTTATTTTGTGTTTCAAATTTCGCATCATCAGTCATTACAACTCCTAAATCATTTGCTCTAGAATTTCTCTAAATTTCCTGTCCATTTGGGGTATAATATTCCATGGATTTTAGGTCTTCTCTTTTTCCGTACCGTAACAGCTGAAATTTCTCGGTGTTAAACTTCATATTGTTGTCGTCCGTCAACTTGTAGATTCTGTTTATGTCGGTTTGTAGAGATCCTATATGTTCTGGGTTTCTTATTTTTCTACTGATCTTTCTTCATCCGCAAAGGATGTTACTGTGCTGTCTCTGGTAACGTCCTCATTTATGTCAGTTTGCATGATTATGAATAGTGGAGCTAATACTGTTCCTTTTGGTACTGGGCTGAGGACCTCTGATTCTGATGAAGATACTTGTATTGTAACGACTTGGGGCAACTCACTAAGGAAATTATATATCCATTTCCGTACTCTTCCTGTTATCCCCATATATTTCAGTTTATATCTTATGATTCCATGGTCACACTTGTCGAACGCTTTAGCAAAGTCTGTGTATATTGCATCATAGTTTTCATTACTTTCAAGTACATCAATAATGTTGTTGTAGTGTTCCATTAGTTGTGATAGGCATGATCTGCCTGACCAAAACCCGTGTTGGTTATCATTGAATTTTTTCTGAGTTTCCAAAAAATTATAGATTTTCTGTCTAACAATTCTTTCAAATATTTTAGTGAGATGAGATTTATGCGACGCTGGTCTATAGTTTTTGGCCTCGGATCGATCTCCTCCTTATATATTGGGACTATGTTCGCGCTCTTCAGGATGCCCGGTATTTCTCCCGTGTGTAGTGATCGTCTCCATATCCAGTATATGGGCTCAGCGATTGCATTCTTGCAGATTTTGATTAGTGTGGCATTCCATTCATCCGGTCCTGCCGATTAGTTTGTTTTTAGTTTCTTTATGGTTTGTGTTATATCATCCGTCGTAAAGTCGAAGTCCGTTATACTTTCCCTTTGTAGTTCTTCAAAGAACGCATTTCTATCGCATATCAATTTGTCAGTTTTTGGGATAGTGAAAGATGATTCGTACTAAGCTCTTAATATTTCAGATACTTCTGTTAGATCATCAGTTAAAGCACTGTTCTCGTTTTTTAAAAGTCCGATAGCGCATGGTTTTTCGACTTTCTTTTAGCGAAATTATAGAAGTACTTTGAGTTAACCTTTATCGCTTCTATGGCGCCGTCTTCTTTTTCTGTATGCTCCTCAATTTGTTCCTGCATGATGTCATTGATACTTTGCAGTTTATCATTTAATATTTTTCTGATGCTGTTATCTTTACAGTTATTTATTTTTGCAGTCACTCTTTTTCTCTTTCGAATATATATATATATATATATATTATATATATATATATATATATATATATATATATATATATATATATATATAAAATTAAATAAACATTTATTGGCAGAATATAGTCCATATGACAAATATTATTAATACAATGACTAATCACGTACTAAATAGAAATATATACAGTTGATTAGAAATAATACAGTAATGTCGAGGTTAATTGGCGCTACAGACAAACGTTTTCGTACCAAGAATTCCTAGCTTAGAGGATAAACGACAGGACTCATGGATAGCTTGGTTAATCGGGTTGGTTGATTTTTTAATTCTTTGCATTAGACTGTATTGAACACGTCTTGTTACCTCCGGGAAGCTCTGGACATTGCGCGTAGCAAACAAGTTATTTATCATTGTGTTATCTATACAACATCCCACCGTTGCCTCATTGAATGAAGCAATTAATACGTCAATATACTCATTAAATAGCATAGGAGAGAGCAAGGAGCCTTGTCTCACCCAACAAGAGGAGCCAAAAAATTCGGATAGTACATAGTTCCACCTAACGGTAAAAGATTGGAGAAAATACCAAAATTTGAATAAATTTATATATATATATATATATATATTTATATTTATATGTTAACCCCTCCGTCTATGGCCTGGGTTGGTTCGAAGTCGACGGGGTTCTGGTTAGGAGGCAGCAACGGATTTGTTACTTGCAGTAGTTTCTTCTATACTACTCTCCGAGTTCTTCTACAGTGGCTCGGAGGATTCTGCGAGGCTTATTAAATTCTTTGAGGTTTCTCCGATTCTCTTGTAACGTATCGGGAGATTTTAATGACTAAGTTCTCTGAAGAGAGCAAGGCTCGAAGGAGAAGATAAAGACTGTTTCGTTTCTTACTGTAATTTACTGCTAAAATGTTACAAGTAATGCTCAGCCTCGTAGTTTAAATCAGAATGAACATGGAAGAAATTATGCGGGTTTATATACCCCGATTCTACTAACATCATCATTATTAAATGTCGAAAAGGCTGTATTATTTTTGCACAATAGTTAAAAATAAAGTAAATTTTTTTATGACAATGGTTAAACAAATAAACAGGATATAGGAAGAGGAAGCCATATTTTTATCTTAAACGGCGTATTTTCAGATTTGCTGTTTGCCTGATCCGCCGAGTTAATTAGAAACGAAAATTGAACTATGCATCTTTATACTAAGATATACATATGAGCAAAAATTAAAGGTTTAAGGCAAGACATGACTTCATCTTTTATAACGAAGAGAGAATGCATACAAAACGCGAACATTGAAAGATCCAATGAGGATTCATTATCAAGCTAAATCTAAAAAAGTGATTAAGAAATTTTGAAAAGAACAAGTCACCAATTATTTTGCAAAATAGGAAGCAACTCGATAATTTGTCCCAACGAAAAAATAATAATAAAAAAATAATAATATCGCCGAGTGTACATTCCTAAATGGCGACATAATGTTGGGTCGTACATTGAGTACAATCCCAAGTACATCACTGAGTGCGTTGTAATTTTGGTTTATTATGATTATAATTACCAATTAATTCACATTCGCTTATTATCGTTAATTATAGTTTCATTAAAGTACATTTAATTACATTATAAATTATTATCGTTAATTACAGTTTCATTAAATTATATTAATTACATTATATTAAATTACTATTGTTAATTATAGTTTCATTAAAGTACATCAATTACATTATATATAAATATTACAGTTAATTACAATTAAGCAGTTAACTATAGTTTTTTTTTAGTGTTTCATATTTAAAGACAATTAGGATGTTAGGAGTATAACATAAAGTACATGGGCACATACGGTATATACATATTTCTTACCATTTCTTACCATTTCCTCACGATCTCCACACATCAAGTTCGCCCGTTGGAAACTGATTCCACACTTCTCGACAGCACTCTTGATGTTATCCATCCATCGGATCTTGGGTCTTCCAACTGGTCTTCTGTTTTGAGGGGCCCATTCCAGCATTCTTCTTGCTGTCCTTTCAATCGGCATTCGTTGGACATGCACGTACCATCTCAGTTGGTTCCTCTCAATATTCTCATTAACCGAAGCTACACCCAACCGCCTTCTTATTTCAGTGTTCCTTATTTTATCCAATCTACTTACTCCTATCAATCTCAGGACCCTCATTTCGGCTGCTTGCAGTTTTCCCCTCGTCCTTGTGGTTAGTGCCCAAGTCTCGCTGCCGTAGAGTAAGATTGGTTTCAACATTGTTGAGGTATACACACACACACACACACACACATATATATATATATATATATATATATATATATATATATATATATATATATATATATAAAACATAACACACATAATAATGTTTTATGAAGGCAAGCGAGAGGAGATTTTCACCTCAGAAGCGCTAGCTTCCGCTGTGGTTAGCGGAATTTGACCACTTGCATAAGCACTTATGAGTATTGTGAGAAATTAATTAATTTAAAGAAAAGAAATAAAAAGAATACATGTGAACGTACTTACATGTAAGGTAACTACCTACGTGATCATGATCATTTGCGAACATGTACGAATGCATAAAGTTTTGTACACACATTGGTAGTCATACACTAGGTTGACAATAGGTAGAAAATAGGTAGCTGAATAATTAATAAAACTAACAAAAGATAAAGGTCAAGAAAGGAAATGGATGTATGAATAAACAACATATAAATAATGAAGTATAGAGTGTACAGTTTTTATTATTATGTTAAAGAATTTACCATACATTGTACACTAGAGATATGATGAAGGGAAATTAATGACGGGAAAATGTGAAGGGAATTAGCTACTTTATGACGTCAAAGTTATTCAAATTATGCCATACGTCAATTCATAATTAATACGCCATAGTTATTTAATTTGTACATAAAGTACAAGTCATTATTGGGAGAATTTAGAAAAGATGAATTAGAGAAATACAGTAATGAATAAAGAAGTCCAGACAAGGGTTCAAATCATGCCACATGCAATATGTATGCATAATCTAATAAAATATAGGGATGAAGGTTAGATGCAAGATATCAATAATTAATAAATTCTATAATAAATGGAAAATGGAGATATGGGTAATATTGTGATGGAAATGTTAAACGATCTAAACCGTCAATTGTCTTGTTTGTACTTTAAGGGAATGAAATTAAGGGACATTCGTTTCTCAGAACGAACCTTCAATGATACAAACAACATGGATTCGACGTAACCATAGAAATGGTAGGTCGCATGGTTGTGAAACTGCAAAAATAGAAAGCAACAAATAAAATTTCTACCCAAACTCAACTCGCGTTAGGCGATTTTGGTTCTTATGTAAAATGAATATTTGATTATATAGGAATTATTCATTGTTAATTTTTACATATATATATATATATATATATATATATATATATATATATATATATATATATATATATATATATATATATATATATATATTATATATATATTTATTCGGACTATAGTGGATTCAATTTTCCTAGAAGAGTTCCTTGTTCCATGCACGATTTGTGTGTATCATATATAAATATATATAATATATAAGGGTAAATGACAAATACTATAGTACTTGTTTTTCATGATGCTAGCCCGACGTGGGCAACGGGTCACTCACAAAGAGGTTCCAAAAATATAACTTCCCTCACCAGCTATCTGCAAAGCAGATAGGATCCAGCTTTTGGACAGGATTTAGGGTTTAAAGCTGCCTAGCCCAGCTACATTTAGAACCTCAATATACTGTAAGCAAAAGTCTCGCTGCCTTCACGTCACATTGAATACATCAAAGAAAAAGGGGTAACTATTATATTTTTAGCTAAAAACCAAAACTTAAACCTCAACTGGCAGAATTGAGCGTCCACTTTTCAAGGGACATTACATGTCCGTTTCAAGATGGGAATGAACTCAGAATGGTTCCCTGAGGTTTTCTATGATACACACAGACTCTGCATGGAACAAGGAACTCTTCTAGGATAATGAAAAAGATCATCATGAAAAAGCATCATGAAAAAGAAAAACTATAGTATTTGTCATTTACCATTACTTATTCGGACAATAGTGGATTTAATTATCCCAGAAGAGTTCCTTGTTCAATGCGCGGTCTGTGTGTATCATAGAAAACCTCAGGGAACCATTCTGAGTTCATTCCATCTTGAAACGGACATGTTATGTGCCTTCAAAAGTGGACGCTCAATTCTGCCAGTTGAGGTTTAAGTTTTGGTTTTTGGCTAAAAAATATAATAGTTACCCCTTTTTCTTTGATTTATTCAATCTGACGTGAAGGCAGCGAGAATTTTGCTTATATTGGGGTTCTAAATGTAGCAGGGCTAGGCTGCTTTAAATCCTAGATCCTGTCCCAAAAGCTGGATCCTATCTGCATTGCAGATAGCTGGTGAGGGAAGTTATATTTTTGGGACCTCTTTGCGAGTGACCCGTTGCCCACTTCGGGCTAGCATCATGAAAAAGAAAAACTATAGTATTTGTCAATTACCATTACTTATTCGGAATATAGTGGATTTAATTATCCTAGAAGAGTTCCTTTTTCCATGCACGGTCTGTGTGTATCATAAAAAACCTCAGGGAACCATTCTGAGTTAATTCCTTATATATATATATATATATTATAAGTGGGTCCCATAAGTCCGGCATCATACGAAAAATAATAATAAAAGGCAAAACAAAAGTTTTATATAGAGAAAGTGCACAATATGTCCACCATTGTTTTCAATACACAAATTCAGACGTGATACCCAGTCAGCAAGCACACGGTGAATGATGTCAGGAGTAATGGTGTTACATGCCCCAATAATGCGCTCCCGCAAATGTCCCACACTTTTAATTTTCTGTGCGTATACCAGCACTTTCAAGTGGCCTCAGCGATAAAAATCTAGTGGTGTGAGATCGGGGCTTCTAGCTGGCCATTCCACAGGTTCTCGACGTCCTATCCAATGACCAGAGAATGGATGGTACAGGTATTCCCTTACTTGGGTGCTGTAATGTGCAGGGCGCTGTCATGCTGGAATCATGTTGGGAAATTTCCTTCTTCGTACAAGACACTGGGAAATGCTTCTTCCTTGAAGAACGATTGTGATTAGACTGCGTAGTTTATCTTCTCTGGATCCTGTTTCCTTAAACTTTGCAACAAGTCTGCTAACACAACTCTGTGTTATTGGCTCGCGGTCTGGATGCAGTCTGTTAAATTCAGCTGCGGCCTCTCTTTGACTCCGACTTCTTATGAGTAGATTTATCTGGATTCGTTCTTCCTTGTTCACAGATATTATGGCCTATAGAAAGAGAAAAATATGAAATATGGTTTGTAGAAATAGAAAAATATGAGTTTCTCCTACGATGCAGGACTTATGGGACACCCTGTATATGGCATATATATATATATATATATATATACATTTCAACTGCAAACAACACGCAGTATAATTAACGTAAAGAACGACGCTTGTATAGAACATTCCGCGCAAAATGAGGAGGGAGAACGAACAAATGAAAAAATGAGGTAACCACCCGGGAATCGAACCCGGGATCTTCCGATTGCCGGTCAGATGTGTGGTCGTTATCATATCTGACCGGCAAACGGAAGATCCCGGGTTCGATTCCCGGGTGGTTACCTCATTTTTTCATTTGTTCGTTCTCCCTCCACATCTTGCGCGTAATATTCTCCTATACAAGCGTCGTTCTTTACGATATATATATATATATATATAATATATATATATATATATATTTTTTATATATATTATATATATATTTATATATATATATATATATATATACATATATTTATATATATATATATATGATAGACGACGGTACTAACAATCCTATCCCCGTCGTCTATCAACATGATGGTGCTCCTTGTCACTATGCCAAAATTGTTCAGGATTATCTAAATGGACGTTTTCCAAATCGCTGGATCGGACCGGGAAGCAACAGACCTTGGCCAGCGAGATCACCAGATTTAACCCCTTTAGATTTCTTTGCATGGGGCTTTATCAAATCGCACGTCTATCAGACGAAGATTACGAGTCTTGAAAACTTACGTACACGTATACGAACTGCTGCAGATAACATAACCCCGCAAATGCTCCAGAATGGGTTTAGAAATGCTGCGGAACGATTTGAGCTGTGCAGGGATACTGATGGGCGTCACGTCGAATCCTACTCTTAATTATTTAATAAATGTTACCACTTTATCATTTTATGATTGAATTCCATGTAATTTCCAAGTGCTTCACAAAAATCGATCCTGACTTTATGTACACCTGTATATATTGTATATATATATATATATATATATATATATATATATTATATATATTGTATATATATATATATATATATATATTGTATATACAGGGTTAGACAAAATAATATGAACACCTTGATAAATGGCGGTTTTTATTCTTAATATGGAGTTGATCCTCCTTTAGCGGCAATAACAGCTGCAATGCGTCGGGGAATTGATTCATACAGTTATTGGACAGTGGCTAGAGGAATCCTGAGCCATTCTTTGAGCAAACCCTGCTCCAGTTCCTCCAAAGACGCCGGCGGTGGGAATCGGCTTCTGACCTGCTGCTCCAATTGACACTACAGATGCTCGATAATGTTAAGATCCGGTGATTGTGGAGGCCAATCCAAGCGTTCTACTTCACTAACATGCTCTTCAAACCAGTTTTTAACGACCCCAGCGGTGTGGATTGGTGCATTATCATCCTGGAAGACGGCGCCGCCATTGAGAAACAGCGTTTGGACCATGGGATGGACCTGGTCAGCCAATATTGACAGATAGACCTGGGCGTTAACCCTACCATGGAGTACTACAGCTGGGCCAAGAGTATTCCACGATATTGCTGCCAAAACCATCACAGATCCGCCTCCATGCTTAACGGTTGGAGTCAGGCAGTCGGGGTCATAAGCATCTTTAGGCTGTCTCCAGACGTAAACTCGACCGGAACATGGAAATAGCGTAAAGGAGGATTCGTCGGAGTAGACTACATTCTTCCACCGGTCCATTGACCAATTCTTATGGTCATTACACCATTTTCTGCGCCGCTCAATGTTGACGTGCGAAAGGAAGGGTTTGGCAATTGCAGCCCTCCCATGGTATCCAGCTCCACGGAGCTCGCGACATACAGCTGTGGTCTTATGGTTCTTTGTCACAATGCGCTTTAGCACCCGGCGGTCTTGATCACACAGCTTCTTCTTGCGTCCACTATTGCATTTGTCGGTGCTTGTCTTTCCATGGTTTTGGTATGCAGACATGACCAGAGAGACAGTTCCTCTGGATACATTGAACATCTGAGCGGTTTTCGTCAACGATGCACCAGCCATCCGCGCTCCGACAATTTGCCCTCTTTGGAAGTCTGACAGGTCTTTCATAACTGCTAATTCATAATTCACTCAGATCTGTAAAAAAAAACAACGTGAGGGTTATAACATGACGTATACACTCTCTGTTACGCATTTAAATAGGCTTGCCAGTCATTTGACCGTTTACTTTGTGTCTGAGCTGTCTGTAAAGATAACCGGTGAAATCGGCGGGTGTTCTTATTATTTTGTCTAACCCCTGTATATATATATACAGGAATACCCCGCATAGTACGGATTCGATCAGTACGGAATTCGCTATAGTACGGATTACAATTTAACACTAAACCCCAGTTCAGTACTGGTCCTGATTCACTCCAGTACGGTTTTTCAGTTTTGTAAACAAATATTTTTTCCAAGCACGCACGCTAAATGTAAAAAATGAAGATTTAGATTCCGCAAATGTTGGAGAGTTGCTTGAATCGCATTCAGAAGATCTTAGCGACAACGACCTCATCAATTTAGAAGAACAGCGTGCGCTCGAAGAAGAAGAGGACAAAAGCAAAGAAAATGAAGATCAGAAATCATCAAAGGAGTTCGCCGTAGATGAACTTGAAAAATTGTTTCGGGTGTGTGAAGATCTTAAAGGAAAAATTATGGATGGAGATCCTAACATCGAGCGCAGCATGAAAGTGCGAATGCAATTCGCTGCTACAGAGAATTGTATGCCGATAAGAAGAAAAATAAAAGTGTTCAAACATCACTGTTAAAGTATTTTTTAAAAATAATATTTTTTTTGCAATGCACTTTATTACGTACATATTTAAATGAAATTTAGAAAAACGAAAGCATTTATTAACCTTTGCAGTTGTTTCACAATTAAAACTAGTTTAAATTAATGGAAAAGTCCGAGTTTTAACTTTTTATAATGTTATTGATGTCTGAGAACGAATTACTTTATTTTGTATTGATTACATTCCCCGTTTCACGGATTCACATAGTACGGTACTTTCCGTGCACGCTCAGCCGTACTATGCGGGGTATTCCTGTATTGTATATATATATATAATATTATATATATATAATATTATATATATATATATATATATATTGTATATATATATATATATATATTGTATATATATATATATACTATTGTGTATATATATATATATATTGTGTATATATATATATTATTATATATATATATATATATCATATATATATCATAAAAAAATCAGGGGACCATTCTGAGTTCATTCACACCATATATATATATATATATATATGGTATATTTACATGTATATATATATTGTGTGTGTATATTAGGGTATGACATTTTAATTTTTTGTCATAAATATTGTTTCCTCTATCATCAATCGATGAACTTTTGTGTTGAAAACAATAAAAAAGGCCTAATTCTTCAGAATTAAAAAGAAATGTCACCCCGAAAGCAAATATAGTATATTAGTATATTCGAGACAGCTGCATTGCACCATTCTAGATTGGTTACCTGATGATTATCATAAATTGTCCAATATCTTGCAACAATACCGAAAAGCACTAAATACTCTGGAAAATCACTGCAACAACCCATCTGCAATAGCTATACCAAGGAGCAACCAATATTTATTATTTTATTAATTTTTTATTTTTTATTTTGGGGTGAAGTTTTTTCAAAATATATCGAAAAAAACTGTTATTTTCATTGTCAGGGGGCAAACGTTCATCGATTTATGATACAGGAACATGAGGTTATAAAAATGTCATAACCCTAGACTGTATATATATATGGTGTGTGTATGTATATATATATATATATATATATTTATATATATGGTGGGGGTATATATATATATATTTTTTTTTTATATATATAGTGTTAGTATATATATATATATATTTATAATATTGGTGTTTGTATATATATATATATTTATATATATATGGTGTGTATATATATATATATTTATATCTATATGGTGTGTGTGTGTATATATATATTTATATATATATGGTGTGTGTGAATATATATATATATATTATATTATATGGTGTGTGTTATATATATATATATATATATATTTTATTATATGGTGGTATATATATATATATATATATGGTGTGTGTGTATATATATATATATTTTTATATATATGGTGTGTATTATGTGTATATATATTTATATATATATGGTAGTGTTTTATATATGTATATGTATATATATATATATATTTTATATCTATGGTGTGTGTATATATATATATATATTTATATATATATGGTGTGTGTGTGTATATATATATATGGTGGTGTATATATATATAATATATATTTATTTATATATGGTGTGTACATACATATATTATATTTATATATATATGGTGTGTTTTATATATATATATTATATATATGGTGTGTGTGTGTATATATATATGGTGTGTGTATATATACATATATCGTGTGTATTATATATATATATATATAATAAATATTTATATATA